>VWZP01004506.1:2602998-2615416 GCA_013396995.1 Dicaeum eximium | reverse complement strand
ACTGGAATGACTTGTGAAAATCTGCATTGCAGAGGGGAAAAAAAAATGAAGTGTCATCCTGGCTGAAACTCGACACTGAGTGTTCACATTTCACATAAGAAGCCTCATGTATTATCATCAGCCACATGCAGGGAACAGTCTGGAGTATGATTTCTGTTTATTCACCTTGATGACATCCCTTGAAATATTCTGCTCGGGTTACATCTTCCCAAGAAACAAAAAAAACCCCTTTCCATCTATTGGAAGGAAAGCCCCTCCCCAGGTCTGCGTGCCTAAGCCAGGCTCAGCAGAGCTCACCCGAGCTGACCCCCGGGAGCGCTGCCTGGGCACGTTCAGGAATTGCCAGGCACAGAAAATAACCAATGCCACAAACTGGGCCTTAGAAACTTGGCTTTTCAGGATGGGAAATGCAGTGCTGAGTCCTGGGATTTTTGGTGGCCGGGGGGAAACCAAAACAGCTGTGCAAGCAAAGTCACCCAACCAAGCTTGCTGCAAGGCTGATGCAGCTGAGAATAAAATGCCTGCTGCCAAGTGATATTGAGCACATTCTGCAGATCACCAGCATCAAAGCCTTTCCCATTTCAGAGCTCTCTGTTTCTATAATCGAATGCAGTTGAAATGTTGTTTTACTGTCTGCAAGCCAACCCCTAGCAGAAGCAGTTTGGCAGCTCTCACTGCTGCACAGACTGGGAAGTGCCGCGCGGGACGTGCCCCGAGCTCCTGCTCTCGATGCTCCTTGCTTGCCCTTCCCGGGTGGCATCTCCTCAGGGGGATGGGGATTGCTCACATCGAGCCATCACCAATGCACACACAAGCCCACCAGCCCAACTCTTCCCACAGCCAAAAGCTCTGCCATCAGGGCATGGCAGCCCTGGCAGAACCACCACAAACCAGGGCCTCAGTCCCCCGCAGGGCACAAACACAGCTGAAAACAGTGGAAAAGCCCTGGGCTCGCAGCAGGACAGACAAGGCTATTAAAATTAGTGGCAGAAAGATAAGAGGTAACAGAAGGAATGCAGAGTCTGGGCTTGGAGTGCAGACTGCACCCACCAAGGAAGGAAACCACTGATCCTGAGGTGCAGGGGTAACTATGGCCATTAACCTCAATTTTATTGTTAACCATCAGATCTGAGAAATATCTACTCAGCCACAGCAGCTGCAATCCAGAGCAGGCAAGGGAAAACAAAACATTCAAGCTTAGAATAACTTAGAAAGAAGGGAAATGAGAGCAGTTTCAACTCTCTTATTCCTTTTTTCCAAGAATTAAGGGCACAGCTGCCGTCATTCTCAGGTCAGCAACTCTTGGGGTGTGCTGAGAAGGTTAACAGGGTGCTTGGCCGACCTGCCCTGGTGAGAGAAAGGAGAAGCCATGCAAAACAGAAATTATAAACCAACCTGGAGGAGAAATATGTGGACAAGAAGGTAAAGAATGAAAAGTCAGAATAGAAAAGAAAGGGGAAAGAATAGAAGAAAAAACAAGGGAAATAGGCCTATGAAAAACACCACAGGCATAACACCTAAACATAAAGTGGAACAGAAACAAAGAAGCAGAGAGAAACTAGGAGGAAGAAGCGAAGTGAGAGATACACAGGCAATTATGCTTTCACACATATGTTTATAAATATATAAAATACAAGAAATGTTACTTGCATATATATATATATATATATACACAAACAAGTAGAAAAACTGTGCCATACTTTATCTACACTGCCCACTGGACAAAAGCAAATTCTCTCCTGTGAGTGTGGTGAGACACTGGCACTTGTTGCCCAGAGAAGCTGTGAACTCCCCCTTCCCCCAAGTGTTCAAGGTCATATAGGATGGGGCTTCAAGGAAGCTGCCCTAGTGGAAGGTACCCCTGCTCATGACAAGGGAGTTGGAACTACATGACCTTTAAGGTCTTTCCAACCCAAACCATTTTCCAGTTTCTGTGATTCTGTATTTTCACCACCAGCCAGGTCAGCAGTGACAGTTTTCACTGGCATGGAAATGCTTTCTGTACACTTCTTGTACCAATCTGGCTGCCAGTTTTATTGCTATTCAGAGCTGAAACAACACAGGAGCTATTAAAGAAAATTCACTCTACAGCAGAGTGTTTGTGGTCATTGTGCACACAAACAGCCACAGATGCCCAGGAGGAATATCACCAATATTGGTTATTGGCATTTCATACAGCACCACCAAGAGCTTGAGATACCAAACATGTCTGTGCTGGACGTTATGTAAAAATAGAACAGAAAGGTCAGACCCTGTCCCAGAGACCCAATGACCTAGGGTAAAAGCAAGATAAAGATAGAAAGCAGAAGCAAATAAGGCAGGCTGACCAGAATGGAGCCATGCCAAAAGAGACACTGTCAACTCACCATACATGGCAATCCTGGATGGGCACATCTAAGAATCCTGCTTTAGACAGGAAGCTGGGAAGGGGTCATCCACAACACAGCAGGAGCAAAGACCCAGCTATTCCCTGTTCTCTGAACTCCTGCTTAAACCACTAATGGATATGGTGTAAAGATCCCCCATTACTGAAACAACCAGCAGTAAGCAGTAGCCCACATCAGAACCACCACATCCATCAAACCACACAGAAACAACTCCTAACTAAAGTGGCCACAATGTCCATCATTATCTTGACTTCGAGATTCCTCTTCTAACTCCTGGCTTGTTTAAATATCACATTTTGAGACACATAAAACTGATAGGGACCAAGAGTCCTAGATTAATTTACTTGGAATCTGTGAGACCATCCCAGGTGATGAATGAGGCAACATAGTTAAAAAAAAAAAGTTTAACATGTAACACATCTGCTAGATAGTAGAACTTGCTTGGACCTGTTAATGCAACAAGGTGCTACAAACCAGTCTTGTGACTGCAGAAAATTTCTAATAATTAACCCTAGTTTGAAATGGGTGAAGAAAGGGAGGACAGAGCTAAGGACGTCTGGACCTGTAACTTATTCTTGCAATATCCTAACTTTTTTTATATTCCTAAAAGTCTCAAACCGCTGCAGGTAACTGAACTGCAGTCAAAGGCACTTTTCTAAATGCTGTTTATACACTGCAGTCATCACCATATTATCTTTTGGGTACTGTATCAGCTGATGAACTAACATCTGGTACATGTTCTTTCTCTTCCTTCCTCCAAACCAGCAGTGGAGGGTCTTCTTCTGCTTGTGTGCTCCTTAACTGTCTTTAAACATCATACAAAACATTGCTATATATTTAGGAAAAGGACCTTCAGTTGAACATAACTTGGAGCAGAATATTATGAGGCTTATCTCTTGAGGTTACACAACTTATGCAAAATTGGACCCTCAGAGAGCAGAGCTTCATATCCTTGCAGAAAGTTCCTGTGGCCTTTGGCACGAAGTTTTAAGCAATCTTCTTGCTGCCTGAGGCAATTCTGAGGCAATTAGGGAGCACACTAACGAGATCAAAAGACCTCAAAACTTCATCTGTATTTCCAACAGAAGCCAGCAAAGAAAGAAACACAGCTGAGATGGGCTGCAGCTTCCTAGAAGGGCTGATGCTCCTTCACTCACAGGCTCCCTACACAAGCATGTCACTGCTGCTGTCAAGCCAAGACACAGCCAATGTCAAGGACAAGACCTGGACTCTTCCCACGAAGAGGTGCTGGACCTGCTAAACAACCAGAGATGAAAGAAACACTGGAAGAAGGAAGTTTATCCGCAGGAGGAAGTCAAGAGCACACCTCACCCTCCCACTCAGTGACCACCTGTGGACAGCAGGGCAGCAGCAGGCTCCTCACCCCCTTTCCACGCTCTCGGGCACTGCTGGGGCTCAGAGAGCTGTTCCTCATCAATGAGCCAACAGCAGTCAGGAACTTGGATCCCTGGCAGCACCTGGGTACAAAAAAATTTAAACAGATACCTTCACACTGTGGCCACTTGGGCCTGGGCCAGGTCATCTCCTGCAGGGCACTATGGGGCTCCACGTGCCAAGACTGGTGGGAGGAGGCAATCTCATCACTTTTCCTGTGGTACCAGACACTTCAAAGAACTCATATGTGACTTCAAGCTCCTTCTCCTGGTGCCACTGTGCCCTGCCACTGTGGAAGGATGTCAGGAGCTCTGTGCAGAGCTGCTCTGCTGGCCAGGCCTCCAGTGAAACTGCAGCCGCAGGAGCTCAGCCTTAATGCTTGGCAGCTTCTAACGGGCATTGAAATCCCTGAATACCTTCAAATAAAATATTAATGTTATAAGCAGTATTTCATGGGTCTACAGGCTTTGTCACACCTCGGGGAAGCCTTGCAGAGATTTAGCCCTAATTTTCAAGAGAACATGGATCCCACGTCAGCCCATCCTGATGGTATCTCGTACTTTCACAGGCTGAGCTGTCTTTCTGTTGCCACAGTGGAGACAACATTTTTATCTGCTCAGCATCCAGGTTTGCTAAGCAGAACAAGATACAGGTATTTATCACTATGAACATTAGCACTCCTAATATTTTTACAAGAAGGTGAAATGCATTATCAAGAACAACCGTAAGCTCTTCCAGTCTTAGTGGATCAGGACAAGCGACTGAAGGTTGTTGGATCCCTGCCATCCATTCCCATACCACACTGCTGTGATCCATGAGGTGGTGTTAATTAACAGAGGGATGTACAGCATTTAAATTCTATTTATTGTAATTTGTCTCACAAAAGCATCCAAGAAAAATAATCACCAAAAGTTATTAAAAATATCCAGCAAAATAAGGTATTTGATAAAAATCTCTAAGGAAGGCAGGGACAGTGGGTACCCACAGAGGGGTACAGGCTGAAACCCCAGGAAATATATTATTGTGTGTTATGCTAATAGCAACATCTTGAGCTCTGAACAGGCTACAAGCTATCTCAGAGATAGTTACACCCAAACTAGTACGTAGTAACCTGTAGAGTTCACTTGATACACTTATCCTTAAAATAACAAAATCACTGCAAATTTCCCTTCTCTTTTCTTCCTCCACATGAAGAATGGCCATTGACTGTGCTATGAAAGATGAAAAGCCAGTACTTACTCTTACCTGCCACAGTAAAATAGGAGCTAGGGAAACTCTTATTTCCAGACCTTCAACATTTGCACTTGAAACATGCAGCTGCCTGGGAAGAAGTTTTCAAAAGCTTCTTTTCTGTCTGGTTGTGTTGGTTGCAGCCACCAGACCTGCCCCTTAAAGAGCACCTACACAAGTCATCACTGCAATGTCTGACCATGTCAAGCACTGGAGCTCAACCATTTCCATGAGGCTCTGAGGTCCACCTGACTTTAGAGATCTGCTACTCTATGCTGTGAACAACCATATGGAAGAGAGTGCCTGCCCTGACACATTTGCAAATGAAAGAGTCAAGCAGAAGAGTAGAAGCTGTGGGGAGAAAAATGTTTTGTTGAGCCACCAAACTCTCCCCATAAATGATCACTGGGAACCCCATCATATTTTCAAGATGTTTGTAACAAGCAGAACTGGTGGGTCTTCATGCTTAAAACCCAAGACATGGAAAACTTTTCAAGACAAATTTCCCCTCTGAACCTGTTTATCTTAACCACCTTTATTTACTCTGTATATTCAGAAAAGCTGAGCCTCCTCCCATCTTTTTCCACAAATGGAGACCCGAAGCTCAGCTTTTCAGTTTTGCATCAGTTACCACAAAAACAGAGACATGCTGGTGGGAAGAACCCTCTGGGGTCTCCAGTCCAACCTCACAGCTCATAAACAAGGCTGATTATTTTCCTCTGTAACACCAAACACATGTACATTTTTGTTAGCATTTTGATATAATCTAACAACAGCCTTTGTAACAGTTAAGAAATGTGTAGAGCTTTGCTCACCCCCAAAAGCTAACTAAGAAGAACCAAAACCAGATACAAGATACCTGTAAATCCTTGGATTCAGAAATTCAAACTGCAAACATCATCTTTTAAAACCCCTGAGCAACATCCCAGCTGCCCGTACCACAGCGTGAAGCTCTTGGCCTTTGCTCCCCCCGGGAGAACTTCTGGGAACATGAATTTCAGATTTTCCTACTCTTATGAAGGAGGATCAAAAAAACAACCCATTATTATTATTTAAATAGGGCTGGAAAGATTGCTAAATATTTCCAAAAGGATGTATGGTAGCTTTCTGCTCTGTGTGTTAAATTACAGGCCACTGCACTGATAGCTGTGAGTACCTATTTACAACTCCAGCTGAAGCATAAATGGGTTTTGGTACATCACTTCTAGACACTGCTATAGCATGACTGTACAATAAACATTATGTTTACAACACAGCTTATAAAACAATAATGATCAATACTGATGAGGATAATAATAATACCAAACATCAATATCAGCAATGAGGGACTCGTGCTTTATCTAATCAGGGAGGTGTCAAGGGTTCAAGCACAGTCTGGGCTTTGGTGATTGCTCCACATGCCACTGGCTCAGCCAGGAGCCCAGGACTGCTGTTTCCACCAGCCAAGGAGCACACACAGCACAGAGCTGCACCGCAGGCAGGGACAGCAACACCTGACCTGACACTGAGCTGCAACCACACAGCACCTCGCTGAAAGACATCCAGGAAAAGCCACTTTTCCCAAACCTAGAGAGGCTGTAAGAGTCTCCAGCCTCCTGCACCACACATTCCCTGCACAGCCAGCATGCCCCTTGTGCATTCAGGGCTCACTCCCTGCCTGGGCAGGGAACTGGGCAAAGCAATGCAATGCATTTTCCTTTGGCTGGGACTTTGCTCAGACAATATGTTCAAGATGAGATGGTTGCGGTACGATCAAATCTAGGCCTCAAAATACAAAGTGCTAATCAAGAATTGCAAGTTGCTGCTTTTTTAAAAAAATAATACTCCTAAACGGGATTTTTCTTCTCCTTTTTAAGTTGCTGGCAACAGCTTCCCAGCCAGCTGAGATCTGTACAGGACCTCACAGAACACCACTCCTGCAGCTCTGGTGAAAAGATCCCAAGTTTTTGTTCTCCTGACAGGGAGGAAAAAAATGAGGCACACAACCTCTTAAATCCAGCTGTTGGGAATTCAGATAAGGTACAAAATTACCCAAGACAACGGGCATGCTGCACTTAAGGACTCAACCCGTCCCATGCCTGCTTGGGAACGACTTCAAACCTGTAGGATTTGCTACCTTACAGAAATCCCCTGGAGCAGGAGAACTTACAGTGGTACTAATGAGATGGCTTCTACCAATTCCAAGCAAAGAATCAGGATGCTGCACCCACACCAAAGGTGTTACTGGGCTGACATACCCCTTACCAAGCTCCATTCCAGCAGGAAAGCTGAAGCACAGATGAGGCAGCCAGCCAGCAGGCACTCATGGCAGCCATGGAAGAGCCATTCAGAGAAAGCCAGGGAAAAGCAGACTGGATCATCCAGCTGGACAAAGGGAAGACAATGATGGTGGGTGGTCAGGAAACCTGAGTTTTCCACCTTAAAATCCTTGTACCAGATCCATGTACCAGATCCCTTCAAAGTCTGGGGGCTCCCAACACAACCCACACTATGCTGAGCGTCTCTACAAGCTGCTTACAAAACTCCATGATGGGATGTGGTCTTGGCACTCAGCTCTGTTCTGTACCTGCCTCTAAGGAAACAGCCCACAGCTCTGGGTACTGCTCTTGCAGTAAGGACCTCCTATCCCCAAAATAGCAGAGCTTTTCAGGCTTTCTTTAGGCTTCTCTGCCATTCATTCTTACCTCTAGAAGAAGAGTTGGGTCCTGTGCCTGAAAAAGCCCCTAGCTTATAGATGACAACCCCCGTGCACCCCTCAGAAGTTCCCAAAATCCTGCAGGTCTTGGCCAGGTACATGATCTGGCATTGAGTATTCCTGCCTGAGACAACAGAGGTGACAAAAGGCTGATTTCCAAAATATCTCATGCCAAAGACACTCTACTGTGCAATGACACTCTTCCATGCAAATACACAGTCCTCCCAGGGCTTTGGGCTGTTCTTCCCTGTCTGAGTGCTCCACACATTGCAGCTCAGCTCAGCCCACTTCCCAGCAGCACAGGTGGGCTCCCAACACCTGCACAACCCAACCTCACATTGTGGGAGGCATGGTCAAACCTCCCCTCTCTCGTCCAGGAACTCTGTAATGAGCAGACTTGCATGAACCTACCCAGTGATTTTTATACAAAGCTTCTTCTACTGCTTCTTCCTACTCAGGTTTTAAGGCGGAAATGACTGAGAGACAGAACCTGCCCCTTCTTTTGGCAATTTGTTTTAGCAGCTAATCACTCTTGCCTTAAATTTCTAATTCACCACTAATTCTGATTTGAATTATTTACCAGGCACTGGTTCTAGCTCAGCCTATCACTGCTGCATTTGAGAGCTCCTCCCTGCACGATGCACTGCATCAGCAGGAATTCATGGATCATTTTTCCTTTGAGGTGATTGTAGATTTAATTGTAGTATCTGCTGACAAATATACGATACCAATAGCAGTGAAGATGTGACAGCACAGGCATCAGAAGGGGTGGGACAAACCTTCCAGGAAAATCTGGGTGATGCTCAACCAGTACACCCCCAGTACTCAGGGTATCCTACCCCAATTTGCAGGATAGAGCTCCACACTGATGTTCACATTCATACCTTGAATTCAGATAATGAATGAGACCATCCAGGCATGTATTAAAAGACATTCAGACCATACACATCTGGATGTTCTAGATCATACACATCCAGACCACTCCAAATGCCTGGCCAACCCCAGTGTTTGAGTCACAGCAGGCTGCTGTGTTCAGCTGAGGAGTGCTGATGCTCCAGGTAAACATCTCAGTGCTTTTATCTGTCACCCTCGAAGCGACAGGGAAAAAATACCACCAGCAAGCCCTGTTTTAAACAATCTCTGGCACTTGCCAGAGACAGAGAAAGCTGAGAACACTCCTTAACTGCAACACTGGTAGCTCAAAAAAATGCTGTCCTCCATGGAACTGTACCCACAAGGTGAGCAAAGGCAGGCACTGCACCCCCAGGTACAGTGATGCCATATGCAGGCACACAGCAGTACTGCTGTGCCCAGTAGTGCTCAGAGCACTGAGCACTTGGCTACATAAGAAGATGGACAATCTCAGGAGCAGATGCAGCTGTGATGAGGGAAAATGTGCCTATGTGATGAGTCCAAGAGACAGACTATGTTTTTATTCCTTTCTCATTCTTCATAAATCTCACCAAGAACTATGCTGGTCTTCAGAACTAAAGCTACCAGCCATGAAGGAGACAGAAAACAACAGGCCGTACTTCAAAATAAGATCAGTATCACCTTGTTGCAGAAAGGCAAAAGCTTCCTGACCAGGGATGCATTTTCCTCTCTGCTAGCTCAGTTTGCAGCTCTGCATCCCTCTTGGCTCACAAAGCAGGACACCACACTGCCCCTGGCCAGCACTGAGAGGTCAGGGTGTCGTGGCCACCATCCCAGCATCTCCATCCCAGCAGTGATGCAGAAAGCACCACAGAGACTCCACTGAGGCTCTGATGGACCCATTTGCACTGCTGAACTGCTTGGCACACAGCTGCAGTGCACTGCACCACAAGTTCCTGACATCAGACTTTGCTAAATTCTTGTACTGGAAGCGAAAGACAAACTGCCAGTAATCCTGCAAACAGCAGAAATGCCTCCCATGTCACTAAAAACCCCAACATTCTCCCATGGTTTGCCAGCACTACTGTCAGCATAGATCAATGGGGAAAAAATATTATTTGAGCTGTCACACTTGTAAGCACAACCTTGCAATTCTGCGTAGAGCTGCACCAGCATAATTACTGAAATGGCGTGTAGAAAGAGGCCTGTAGAAAAAGTGATATTACAATAATACACTGAACACGTTCAGCAGAAAGGTGCTAAATGAACACAAGATGCACCAATACCCTGAAAGTGCAGATAGAGTTTCCTTTCCCCTAGCCTTGCTCCACATCAGCTTCCCCTAACAGCAATTTCTTGTTAAAAAAAAAGTGAATTAAATATATACAGCCAGGAAGCATAAGCTGCCTTTGTAAAGCATTCTGATTAAAAACAGGAAGATATAGTTCAAACCTTGCAAAGAATTAAGCGTAAGATCCAATAAGAAAAAGCTGGCTTTGGTTGTGCAGGGACACAGAGAGGAGAGCACACCGTAACACAGAGCCGCAGAACCGTGCTGCCATCAGGACACACAACTCACCATCACCTCTGAAATCCGTCAGCTCTAGCCAAAGTCATGTTCCAGGTGTGCATTTTCACCCGGGAAGCCAATACTCGAATTTACAAACAACTGGAACACACGAGTCTTTTCTGCACAGACAGGCTCTCTGTCGGTGGCAGGCCTGAGCCCTCCCTTATTTTTGCGGGTGCAGCCGGCTCTGGCGTGGGCTGGACATCAGCGAGCAGACGCAAACGATGCCAAATCCTGCAGGCGTGCGGAGGCAGCGAGCTGGCACTGCTCCTGCTGTCCCTGCGCAGGCAGCCCCTCTCCCAGGGATGTGAGACACACAGGAACATTTTACTCCAAACAGAGGCGTTCCCACTGGCTGTCAAACTGCACCTGTACCACTAATTACCTTAATATAACTTAAAATGCACAGAGGCACAGTCAGACCAATCGGAATTACAACAATCCTAAAATAGCTGTAAGCCATGTTCCTGACTTAATGCTATGAGAGACCAAAGAGAGTGGGGGAAAAAATAAAGTTAGAGGTGCATTCCTAAGATTATGTATAGTGAATATGAAGTGACTTGAACTCCCCGGGACTGCGAGCTGGCATTTATTGAGATATGCAGCTCCTAACACAAAAGAACATCTTACTGCCTCATGTGCTTGGAAAACACACATATTTGTTAAATAATTTTAAAAACCACAATTGAAAGGAAACGGGATATTCACGACACATGTTGATGTATCAGACTGTATGCTTATTTATTAATGATATCCACACTTCAAAGCTGGATTTTTTTTAATATCCTCCGAATTTGCAACAATGTATTTAAGTACTCTTAAAATAATCCACACTAGTGGACTGCAGTTGGTGCAAACTGGCATTAGTGAGATTGCATTTCTGCTCTGGTGAAGAAATAAACACTCTCATCTCATGCAGCTGTAACACGTACGTAACATAACTGTGTTCTTTGTATTTAGCAATGGCTAACATATTCTAATACACCCTCAGAAAAGCTCTTTTGTTCCAAATCAAGGACTTAAATAACATAAATTTTTTAACATATTGATAAAGAGGAACTAGTGTAGGGCCGCCGACTGCCTGTCTGACCACATATGTGGCCAGGACAACATGTCTAAACTTGTCAGCAGAGATGGCATTAAAAAGATCTCACTGAAGGCCTGCAGCATCGCTCAGATTCAATTCTCGGTTCTGTTGGGATTTCTCTGCACGGTATTTTAAGATGCAGCAACCAACAGTTTAACAGACTGACATCCAAGTCCTAAAGCACCCACACTCTCAATGAAACACATCAGTATTATTTAGGTATAAAAATAAAATGAGGCCTATTAAAGTACTCAAAAACCCCAAACAACTTTTTGAGGAAAAGATGGCCTAAAAAATCCTTTGTAGAAACGGTGCGTGGAACATGCCAAGAATCTTCCCAGTCTATTGCTCTGGCCCTCCTGACACCCAGCTCTGGCCCAGGCCGAGCGCACCGAGGGCGGCCGAGCGCTGCGGTTGAAGCTCCGTGGAGCGGGCACGGCGGCGGCAGCGCGGGCAGCGCAGCGGGGCACGCACCGGCCCGGCTCCGCGCCCCGGCCTGCGCGCTGCGCGCATTTTCCGCGCACTTGCACAGGGCTCGTCCAGCCCCGCACCGCGGAGACCCCCCTGTCACCTCCCTGCCCCGGGGGTCTCCCCACACCGCGGGACGCACCCATTTCTTCGTCCCCGCTCCCTCCCCGGGTCCCGCAGCCTGGGGCGGGGGGAGCTGCGGGGGATGGGCGCATCGTTGCGGGTCACTCCGCGCCGCGCCGGCCCCATCGCGGCCGTGCTCGCCGTCGGACGCTGCCCCGGCCCCGTCTCCTCCCCATCCGCAAGGGTCTCGGCGGGCAGTTGTTATTTTTAGGCCACGGACGGGCCAGCGCTTTAACAAAGATAAATAAATAACACGAAAGGTACCCTCCCCTCCCCCCATCCGCGCTGCCCCCTGCCCGGGCTCCGAACTGCGCCGCGACCCGCACGCCCCGCCGGGGACTCGGATAACAGCGCGGGGGGGTTGGGGAAAGTAAAGGCAAAAGCAGAATAAATAAATAAACACCNAGCGGAGCGGCGGGCGCGGAGCGGAGCGGGCCCCGCTGCCCATGTGCTCGCCCGAGCACGCGCTCGGCTCAATGGAACGTTGTGCTGGCGAGCGGCTCTGTGACGTCACCGCCCCCCGCCGCCCGCGGCCGCAGCCTGGGGCAGCGAGCACAGCCCGCCCCGCGCTCCTGCCCCGCATCCACCGC
>VWZP01004506.1:2584433-2602948 GCA_013396995.1 Dicaeum eximium | reverse complement strand
GCCCCGCATCCCACCCCATCCCACCGCCCCGCATCCCACCGTCCTGCATCCCACCGCCCAGCGCTCCTGCTCCGCACCCCAGCGCCGGCCCCGCTCCGCATTGCACCGCACAGAGCAGCACTGCCGGCACCGCACCGCGTGGCATCGCTCCGCACCACTCTGCCGGCACCTCACCGCAACGCCAGTACGGCCAAGCCTCGGCGGACCTCGAAATTAAAATAATTAAGTAAAAGTCCTGATTTTTTTCCGGCGGCACTCGGCAGGTGCGGGGGAAGCCGGCGCAGGGGCGCGCAGCGTGCTCAGGGAGGTTACGGGACCCTGTCCTGCTCCCTCGGACAGAAGGTGCCGCGGAAGAGCGGAATCAGCTTCAGCATCAGCGGATGGGCAGCACGGGAGCCTTCACTGCCCGTCCTCTTCACCCCAACAGAAGCCTTCGGCCACGTTTCTCCCAAACACTGCGAGTTTGCTCCTTTTGGAAATATTTTTTTTTTTTCTCTTCTAAGAACCATTCTCCCAAGTGCTGACATTTCATGTCTGTCTCCAAATTATCACAGGAGAGAAGGATACAAGCATCCCACATGCAAATGTAGACAGTAGCTTTGCAGCCCTCCAAGAACTCGAAGGGAGAACACTGAGAATAAACAGGCTGCAGACTATTGAAACAGGAAAAGAGCAAATCTCCAATATATGAATGGAACAAGCTTTATTTGTATTTTTGTTACTTTTTTTTTTTTTAACAAACTAAGAAAAAATGAAATGTACCCTTTTCACTCCAGGCTGGACCCAAAATGAAGTAGAAGCTGCAATGTCATGTGGGATTTTTTTCCATACTGCTATTGCTCTCTCCAGGAGGGAACCGAGAATCCTGCTGTGCCAGCACCTTTGCAGGGAGGTGGGAGCTGCACTGTCACTTCTGCAGTGTGTACAACCTGAGAGGGTGATGTGTGGGTTGTGGTGCCCAGCCTGGGAGCTGCCACTGTCACACCAGGCTAATCAGCCTCTGCACAGAGCCTGTCTCTGTCTGCCCAGCATGGTGAAATCTTCACGTGGGTGACACATGCTGCTCCACCTAATTACTAAGTATGTTCCCAACTCCCCTACAATGCTTTGATTATTTCAAGAAAGAGCTGACCTGCAAAAACTACCCTGTCACAGGAGAAACAAATGCTGTGCAAAAGGCACAAAATTAGGGTATAAATCCAAGCTGCAATTCTGTGGTCCTGCAATTTAACAAGATACAACATTGGGCTGAAAAAAGAGGCTTTCCATGCTCATGGTAAGAGAGGTGGGAGCCCTGCTGAGGAGGTAGATTAAAGGTTTTGTGCTGTCCCTTTCACTAAACTGCTGCAGAGGAAGAGAGGTGGAGGAGACACTTTGGGCCAAACTCTTACAACTGGCTGGAGACCAAGTCCTAAATAAATGACTTCCCGAGGTCAGTGAACTCAAGAGAAAGATCAAAATCTAAGGTTACTCATGAGACCAAAAGTTCATTTTATCAGCTGAAAATGTTGGAGCACCCTGACACATATTATTCTGGAGCACACTGACACAATTTTTTCTGGAGCACTCTGACACTTTTTTCTCCAAGCCCATTCCCACTCCAGCATTTGGGAGAAGCAGTAGCATAAAACTATTACTTTGCTTTCACATGTATATTGCCCTTAAATGGGGCCCTGGTGGCTCCTTCACAGCTCCCACTGGCCAGAGCAGAAGAGAAATACGTATCAAATAGCTCTGAAAATTAAGTTTTCATTCCTTTCTCCCTAGGACTCCCTTCCTTCCTTGGCAAAACACATAGGGAATCTGCTGCTAAAACATCAGCTCAAATTAATAGAGGTTTTCCTGATGCCAAAGACTTGCCCAGGTATTACCAGCACCAGCAGCATGGCTGTGAACACAGCTCTGTGTGCCATGACAAAAGATAGGTATTTCGTGTCCAATTCCTGGCATGACAAAGCCAGGAAAATATCATGAAGAGGAGTGAAAACGTTTGCCTGCCTGTTTACACACAGAGAAGTCAGATGATGGTCACACGAGGTTATCCAGATGTGGCTCCTCTGTGACCTGTGGCACAAGGACATGCTGCTCCCCTCCCCTGCAAGGCAGTCCTGGGGTTTGGAAGTCAGACCCCACATCCCATAAAACTTCACAGACCACCCATTATAGCTTTGAGGGAGGCTGGCAGGGGGATGGCAGCTGACCACCAAGCATTTCCCCCTGTGATGGCACAGCTGGGGCCTCAGTAACTGGGGGAGACCCGCAGTTTCTGTCCCACCCAGGGTCTCTCAGTGCAGGAAACATAAAAAACCCTCTTTCCACAGGCATGTAGAATATGCCTTGTGCTCTTATCGCTCAGCCCTGCTGGCTATATAGTGTTTGTACTATAAAAATCATCCCATAATGTGATCTGGATAGTCTGATATCAATAAAGCACTCAAGTGTAATCATCCTTACGACAGCTTAGCACACTGACACAAGGCAATTGCATTGCTCTACGTTCACCTCTGCAGATTGAAGAGAGCAAAGTCAAGGCCAGCTGACGCAACGCGCTCTTTGGAGGCCAAAAGAAGATCTGAGGCAAAGATCAGGGGTCAGGCTGCAACGAGGCCGTGGCAGCTGAAGCATTCTACCCTCCAGCACTCTGCTTTGGCTTCCCCACCTATGACCCCAAAAGCTTTGCTGGTAGCAGGCATCATATGTGTGCTTCTTAATCCGTGCCAGTGGAGCCAAGGAGAGCTGTGATGTGTTCTTTGGGGTTACTAGAGCGTGGAGGTGACAGCTTCCAGCTGGTCACCACAGCCAGCTGGGAAGTGAAGTGTCATCAGCCACAACAGGTAGGTGCAGCAGAGGCTGGAGCAAACCACCACACATTCCCTGCAAACATGGACCATAGAGAGACACAGCAGAAAAAACAGCTGAGAGTGTAATCATAGCAGTAATTATACCTTCCCTCATCCAGGGATTAGGCTTGTTCCAGATTAATTCCAGAACTCTCCAAAAAACCCACAGTCACCTCAGACGCTCAGGAGGAAGGGTTAGGTCATTGCATCTGCTCCTCTCCCCATAGAAACCAACATTTTACATCAGTCTGCCCATGAAGACATTAGGTTGAACATCAGTGTCTTGTCCTCACTTCACCTTCTTGGATATTATCTTGGAACTTTTCTTCTCTGAAGATTAGAAACCACCTAATTGTCATCCTGAATGTACTTACAGCCAGTTCCACCCATTTATTCTGCAGCAGGTGTTATGATTTGACACAACCAGCTCTTGTCCTCACTCTTACACATACCTCTCTGCTGTATTTACCAATATCAAGTTCATTCTGTGATAAAATGGGGAAGTGCAATGGTGCTTATCATAATTAATTTCTTTTCCCAGTCTTTGAATTTAAGTACTCATACTAATTTAAGGAAAAGGCATTCCTGTACCTGAACAGTGATCCATCTCTAGGTGATGGTGACTCAGCTGTGATTTCGGTAGGAGCAAAGCTCTAAGAGCCAGGAGCAGGAGGCAATAACAGCAAAAATAAAGACTGGAAAGTCTATTAAGCTGCTGGAAAGACTTCCACTGCCTTCTGTGTCCTCTCAGTGTTCAATGTGAGATGAAGAACAGATTTTGGGTAGCTTAGATGTGATTCCACAGCAGAGCAGCAAGACTGAACTAGAAGAACAGAGATTATGAAGGTTATTAGAGATCATGAAGAGCATTTAAAATTACTATCTTGAATGTGATTTAAGAAAGAAGAAAGCCCTGGAATAAAGTGAAACCAAATGTCTGCATTACTAAAGTTGGAAAGTAGACCCAGAGATGAGCATGCTTGAGTTTGGGGGAGGGCTATCAAAACTGTGAGCTGGAGGTTTAACATCATTAGTGGGAAAAAAAAAAAACATTCTGTGAACAAGAGAGAATTCGAGAGAGACGAAGGCAGCACCATTCAGGTCCCAGCCAGATTTCCCAGGAAGCTCCTGAGAAAGGGCCTGACTGAATCCTTGGGGAGAAGGAGTTTGTTTTGTCTGAAGGGTGAAAGATCACAAGAAAAGTTGCATGCCTGGGAGAGGAAGTGGAAAGTGGTGCTGTCAGCAGGGATAGAAAACCATGGACATGAAGATACCCTTGGATGGGAGATAAGGGCCACAGGCCTGGTCACAGGGGAGCCCTGTGCCCACAGAGAGCTGCGGGTCTCGACAGCAGCAGAGGATGCTCAGAGCAGCTAAAATGCCACCGGTCTCCAAAGGAGAGCCTGGTGACTGCTTCCCTATTTCTGAAGCACCCACCTCCTGGGAAAACAGCAAGATCTCTGCTTTCCTCGCACAAAGATCCTGTTGCTAAATCTCAAAGAGGAAACTGTTTAACTTGCCGGTTACTCTTTGGCACCTGTGATTGTGTTAGACATTACAAACAGGTCGGACCAGCCAAGCTGGCAGACACCACTGCGGTATCCTCAGGGTCCTTCCCTTTCTGTTTACTTTCCTTTTTTAGCCTTTACACTAATCTCTTCATCTATAACAAATATACAACTTTCATGTGAACAATTTTCAAGGGAGAGTGACACTGGCAGCTCATGGACTGTCATGACAGGCCTGTTGACACATCCAAGCCACAGCCTGGGCTTTGGGCAATGCTCAGTGCTCCTCCAGCAACAGGAGGGAAGTGGGGGATGGTGTGTGAAACCTGTGCTGGACCTGGTGTCCTTCTCCTTTCGAGATCAGTTGCTATTTATGCACCCATGTAAACTTCAACTTCCCCACAGTGCTTGTTTATGGATGTGCCCCACACTGCCTGTGTGAGCACAGCCATGGGGCAGGCACTGGGGCTGGGTCCTCTGGGGGCTTGGACAGGCTGGTCTGTGGCTGCAGGTATGGGATCTTCCTCAGAGGCAGCTGAGAGACTTGTGCTCTTGTTAGCACAGCTGGTGTCAGGGGTGCCACTGCCCATGTTTCATACAAAGACCCAGCACCGCGCTAAGTGGGAGATCTGGTCCAACACCTTCCTTTGCATCCTTCTGCTGCCTGAGCCTTTGGCCTGTGCTGGCCCTTTTCTTCCCAGCTCCTATGTCAGAGATAAAGATGAGCACCACAACAGGACTCTGTCCTGGGATTTTGAGTCCATTTCACAGCCACGATGCTGCTGCTCTTATGCTACAATGGTATGAATATAGGCAAACTGGTTAACATCCACTAAAGAAACTCCTTCAGTACTGGAGAAAAGACCAAAGGGAGGCAAAAGTATCTGATGTGGGCATCTGCCACAAGCTGCTTGCCAGTTTAGTCCCAGAGAATGTCCCATGTAAGCCCTGACATCATGATGGACACCTGTATTGCTGTTATCCTTGCTGTACCAAGAAGAGATTTAAGCAACTGCAGTGCAGCCACAGTACTCACAAAGATAGGTAAGCTGTGCCCCTACCACATTTTAAGTTATGATAATCAATGTTGTGTTGTGCCATGGAAGCAGAAGAAATGGAAGCAGCTTAGTAGTAGTGATCAATGAAATCTTAAAATGCCCTTAAGATGCATATATATGCTATATCCAAGTTCACAGATATGTAAACTGAGGCGCAGATATGTAAAATATTTTGCCTGTGGCTACACAGAGAGCACACATTGACCTCTGACTGGTGTAACTGGGAGGCACTGGAGTTCTGACTCCCAGTCTCTTGTTGTCAGCGTTGGGTGACAGACAGCATGGGTTAAGTGAGTGGGATAACCACGGCTGACATCTCCACAGTATCACAATTCACAGCTTTTAATTGCTGCTAAACAAATTCAAAATGAAATTACACATAGAAAGATGGGAACTACAGAGCCTTAGAAAATGCATCCATGTTCTTCCCCATCAAATCTAATTAGATTTGCCAAAATCAGTGTGCATTGATCTGTGATTCAAACAATATGCTGATAACAAATTTTCATGATAGACATGGTTATAAAGCTACTTGGCTAAACTATGAATTAGCACCTTCAGCAGAAGCTCTCAGCACATTTTGTCAGCACGGTCTTCCACAGACAGCTTTTAATCCCCAAATCAACAGGTGATCCCACTGTTTAAGGTTCACCAGGCATCCAGCAGAGAAGCAAGGCAGGCAGCACATTCATGTTGACTATCAATCTTCATTAAAATCAACACACCGTCTTTAACCGCCCATCTAAACAAACTGTAATATGTGCTGGGAAAAGACCTTTCCACTACTAGGCAGAGCAGCTTATTTTGCTGTTGTGCTGGGCAGCTTCACCTTGGCAGTGATGGGTGGGGAAAGCATGGGTTTTATGGAAAGCACCACGTAAATAGACTCTCACCCCAGAAACCAGCACCACCCAGGGCTGTGTGCTGATACTTGCCTTCCTGCCAGTGTCCTTTGTCTGCCTTCAGGATTCAGGGATGATGGGGTTTTTTTGTTAGCTGGTGGCAGGGAAGCAACACTGATTTGTTTGGATAGTTTGTCTTTCAGCCAAATGATGCCAATTGGTACAAGTGACTGGAAATGAAAAAATGAGGGCAGAGGAGGTAGGTTTTAAATAAGTCAAAGTAAATAGTTGACACGCCAGGAGAGACCAAAGGACACGAATTTCCATTTGTGCCAGTTTTCAGCTGAGCTTTGCAACCACTGACATCTGAGAGCTTCTGAAAATGTGCCTTGCCTGAAAGCCAGAGTGCATCAGAGTTTAAAGTTACTCAGAAAAAAAATGGCAGAGGGCAGGCAGTGCACTTGTATCTGTTTGAACCCCAGATTTATCCTTTCTCTGCTGTCTTTCCATCCAGAAATTGTTACTGCTCCAGAAGAGGAAAACCACAGCAGGTTTTTTGCCTGATCTTTAAAAGTAATGAGCAATCCCAGCTGTGGGATCTGCTCAGCATCTCTGAAATTTTACATACCCTGTGTTAAATCTTGTGTAACATCAAGACACACTATGGAAAAAAGCTGTCATGATGAGAATGTTGATCATTGACCACTGACACAGATTGCTCAGGGAGGTTATGTGGAGTCTCCATCCTTGAAGATATTCAGAAGCCACGATCACTGATAAAAGGTCATGGTCCTGGGCTGTCTGCACCAGATGACCCTGCTTGAGCAGACGAGTGGACCAGGATTTACACACTTAGAAAAATAATGAGTTACAGCCACGTAGTAAGGGCAGAGGTGTGCTAATATAAATTATTTCAATTTAGAATGAGATTATACTACAATAAGGATTTTTATCCCAATGATATAGGGTGGATTTGAGATCTTGGTACAAGTCATGCCAGTCTGCATCCTGACCCCTGGGTTTCTCCAGCTGTGACCTGGCTGCAGTGCCTGTCCTCTTTGCTGGGTCCCTGCTCCGCACCAGCTGAGCCACAGTCACACCAAGGCCAAGCAGAAGAGGGGACAGCTTATCTAGTGAGTCACAGAAACTGTGTGGAAAATGGAATAATGCGAGTAAAAAATGGAATAGTGCGAACCTTTCCACTTAACTGTACAAATGGCACAGCATTTTTGTGACACTAAGGAAAAAAAAGGCAACAGCTGAGCTCTTTTCATAAACCTAAGTAAATGGAACAACAAAACAGTATAGATTATATATGTTCTAACCTATAGTGCCTGCTGCAAGCTCCAGGTTATCATGTTTGCCCACTCACACCAGTACTGTCCACCCAAGGAAGTTATCAGAAGAAATCCCCCAGCAGAGATGACACAGGTCCTGAAACTCATTAAACTTGAATGGGCAGTAAAACTTTATTAAATCCTGTCTGCCCTTCAGTTTTAAATTGGATTTGGTTGAACTGGTTTTAAAACTGGCTGGAGAGCCAAGATGGGCCAGCAGGATCAGCTGGAGAGGCAGATGGTGGAAATCCAGCTCTGCATGCCTATGTTGATCAGAGCTGTGCCCCCTCTACCAGGGAGGGTGGAGTGCTCTGCCTGATAAAAGGCTGAGCTCAGCAGACATTAAAGGAAGGTTGTTAGTAAAGATCAAAAGGTAGAAATGGGAGCTAGAGCTGCCCCATTTGCAAAGTTACCAAAGCCTGCCAGTGAGAATGAAGATATAGATGCTGTGATGCTGAATGAATGGGGCAATCTAGATAATGATATCAGAATTAAATGAATTAAAAGAAGATTAAAGATAGATTGCAAAACTAAGGTTGTAATCATGTCCCTGCTGAAGTCAGTGTTTCATGGTTTGTGTGGTGCTTCATGAAGAGGCCAAGATGTTGCTCCCAATGCATACCAAGACAAAGGAAGGTATCAGCCAAAAGCTGATTGACACAGAGCCAACTGTATTGGGGAATAAGTTACAGTGCCCTCATAGTCACAATATTGAAACCATACATGGCTGGAGCATCCAGGAGGATTAATACAGGAGGATTAATAATGATCTGCAAACTATGGGGTATTCATGAGGACTTTAGGGCAACTGGAGTAGGACACCGAATTTCTCATAAATTGTGGCAGGATGAAGTTTATCGTTCAAAGTTTTTTAAACACATTTGAACAGGCAAAGTGTGCTCACACCAGGTCAGTAGTTGGTATTGTATGGACACACTGCCTTGCCAGGGGCTGGCACTCTCCAGTGGGATTTACTGCTCCTGCAAGCAAGGTCCCCAGGGGCCACCAGCAGGGACATTCACAGAGGAACCTCATGGAAACATCAGCTGAGCTTAAAATCTTCCTGAAAGCAGCATTACCAAATACAGATGCATGACACCCATGGGAAGAAAAAGGAGCTTGAAACGCACTTGGAGGATGGGGCAACCTCGAGGGCCAAGTCACACAGGGCACCTGCACAGACCCCTGTGGCAGCCACCTCCCTGCCCAGGTATTTTGCTCCAGCTGCTAAGCAGGTCATTAATATCTGGTGATTATTTTGGCCCCTGGAGCTGCCTTAATGCTTTTGCAGTATGTGTTGACTGTTTCACCTGCCACAATCAGGTCTCAGTTTTAGGACAGCTCACTGAAACGAATGGGGAAGGGTTGGATTCATTTTAATTAAGCACCAAAAATTAAATTTCAAATATAAATACACATAAGGATGCATACTTTTGCCCTTGTAGACATGGGAAAATAGTGTATTGTCTCATAAGGGCAAGAGACCTATGTTTTTTCTTTCACAAATGCATAAGAAGGGAAGGATTCCTGTTTTTCAGCAGGAATCAAATTTTACAGGGAGGGAATAATATGTTACATAGTCGAATCACTTTGATGTCAATTTTATTTTGCAATCACTTCATAAGATATTCATATAGCCTTTTTATTCCCTTAAAGTGTTCAAGTCTAGGCACAATTCAGTACTATCTTACTCTTTACCATAATGATGAACGATAATGGGAACACATAATAAGATTTTATGTGTGCCCAAAGAAAAATCTGCTTTAGCCCAGATGAGAGGAATTTTGCAGACCAAATTAATATTATAAAACAGCATAATTTATCAAAATAATACAGCTTTTCTTGTTTCAATCCATTGTGAATCTCAGTGTCTGCAGCCAGTACATGGTGAACTGTTAGAAGCTGATGGAATTTTTTTTGTAGAATCTCTATGAAAAACACTTAGTTAATAAAGGTAAAAAAGAAAAAAAACCACCAAACCAAAGCTCCCTTTTCCTCTCCTGTCCATCCCACTTACACCTATAAACACTCTAATATTTAAAATGTCTGTTGCAACTGTTCTATAGTGATGCTGTTTACTGTTGAAAAGCCGTCTCAGTCCAGTAGCATCTTTGTTCAAGTTCCTCAGAAACGAATGGATCACATTTGCTTTCCCTGAATTTTTTATGTTCATGGAACATGGTTTAGAGCAAAATGCTCTTTATATATTTTGTTGCATCCTTTTATTAGAGATTCAGTTTATTCATCTATTAATGATTTCAAAGTGTAGCCTAAAAGTAAATTAGTAAAGTGTAGAATACTGGGACAACACTGATAGAAACTTTGCTGTCTGATCCAGCATCCTCACCATATTTTCTACAGTTATACTTTGTTTTAATACTTAAACATCAGCTTCTCTGAAAAAGTCTTGTTGGAAAGCCTTGTCCTGATAGCAGTTGTTATAGATGAGGTTTTCTTCCCTGGGACACGTGAATAAATCAAAATTACTTAAGGAGCTACTCTTAGTGCAGTCAAATGAGAACATAAATAGTTCTAGGAAAAAGCATTGACAGCTTATCACACCAGATAAACCTAAATGAACTACACAAAATAAGACTGAATAAATTTGGAACCTAAGTAATGTGGGGCAGGACCCCACCTGGTATTGCAGACACCACTTTTATTCAGGAGAGGGAAAGCAGGGATGTTTCCATGCCGTAGGAACCACACGAGCCTTTGGCTCACATCTGCTGTATCTGCACAGTTCCAACCCTGATCCCTCTTCTCCTAATTCATCCACAGCACAGCACAGCCTTGGTGCCAAGCCAAAAAAGGCTTCGTCAGACACTCAGCCGGGCGCTAGATCACAGGAACTACCTGCACCGAGAGGCTTTGTTTGGTTCTGCTGTCGTCACGGAGCAGATTAATGGGAGAAAAAGGAGTGAAAAGAAGCTCTGGCTTTGGCAGCTGCAGCCCTGTGAGCAGCCCCTTGTACACGTGTGGTGCCTGGAAGAAAAATGTGCCGGGAAATGGGAGCGCTGCTGTGCAACTGCTACCCCAGCGGTCCCGGGGGATGTCCCGAGGGATCCAAGGGGACCTGGCTGTGGATTTGATCATGCACACTCTAACTTCAGCCTGCAGAACTTCTGGGTGTCTGCCCTCGTAGTAGCTGTATATAAAGCACAATCCCTGTAATTTTTTTCCCCCCTCTTTCTTCATGGATAAATTAGCATGAAGGAAGCTGATGGAGCTAATTAGTTCCAAGTAGTGTTAATTTCTCTGATTGGAACTCTTTGTGACCCAGTCAGATTGCTTACTTTTTGCAGTTTATATTTTCAAATCTCTGCAGTTATTGCAACTAATCCTTTATTTCTACTTTTTTTTTTTCTTTTTCTTTCTGATCCTATCTGGAAAGCATAACTCCATGTAATTAGGACACAGAAGCTTGCAATGGAAATTACATATGGTGACAAGAAAGATTTTGCCTTGAATGGAAATGTATTCAACAGAAAAGTAGCCATGGCAAGAGCCATAGACAGACATATGTGAAGGGTGAATTTAGCAATAAAATGTAATCACCATAACACATAATGTCAGGAATTAGCTGCTTTCTGCCAGACTTGTCTAGAAAAAGGAATAGCTCCACAATTCCTGTATCAAGCTGGAAACTGGAAACAGGGATTGTGGGAATAAGATACTTCAGTCAGCCTGAGTTGTGCAGGTCCACTCTCAGCCAGTGATTTCTCCCTTGTGTCTCACGGTTTCAAGCACAACCGTGCAGAAATGCCTTGTACCTTGGGCTCCCATGCATTGGTGGCAACTTGAAGCAAGGTTTTCTCAGTAACTACAAATATTAAATAGGTTTGGCAAGTGGCCAATAAGACTTTTTCATATGCACTACTATTCAGCACCAAAGGTCAGACTCATCATTATCAGAAAAAATTAATCACATTTGCTAGGAAGGTGGAGTCTGGACACACTTGAAGACAAGATGCTTTGGCTTGAAGAGCCTTGAAAAAATACCTGTATTATAGTACAAACCAGTTGAGGGTGATATTGCCACTGCCTGGCCAGGGTCCCACTCAAACCAGGTCCCCCCTGGAAGCACAATAACTGCAACTCCTTCATGAGGCACATCTGCAAGAAGGGCTGGAAGGAGGGTGTGGGGAACTACATGCCCCCAGTGTGACCTCAGTGCCAGAGAAGACTATGGAGGAGATCATCTTGAGTGACATCACCATCACCTGGGGATCAGGCCCAGCCAGCAAGGATTTATGAAAGGCAGGTCCTGCTTGACCAACCTGATCTCCTTCTATGACAAGGTGACCCACTTAGTGGATGCAGGAAAGGCTGGGATGTCTGCCTAGACATTAGCAAAGCCTTTGACACTGCATCTTTCATAGCATTCTCCTGGAAAAACTGGGTGCTTATAGCTTGGACATGTGCACTCTTCCCTGGGTAAAAATTTGGCTGGATAAGAATGGTGGTGAGTAGAATTAAATCCAGTTACAAGTGGTGGTCCCCAGGGCCCTGTATTGGGGCCAGTATTTTCTGCCCAGTGGAGTAGGACCTGGGGGTGTTGGTTGACAGACAGCTGAGTTACCATCCCTGGAGGGATTTAAAAGATGTGTAGGTGTGGCACTTGTGGATATGGATTAATGGTGGATTTGGCAGTGCTGGGCTAGTGGCTGGACTCACTGGTCTTAAAGACTTTTCCAACCTAAACAATTCTGTGGTTCTATAAAGGGAATTACTTGCATGGCTGAGTCCACTGCTATAAGCAAGATGCTCAAAATTCTTGCACCTTCCCTTCACTCAAGATCTGTGTAAATGATTGGTTAAATTAGTAAAAAAAAAAAATCCCCTTTGACTTTCTAGCTGCTACCTTGAATCTTGAATAACATTTTTTTTACTGCCTGTTCCCACTGACATTTACAGCTATGCCTGAGATGAGTAAACGATACGAAGGTAGGTAAAACTTGCTGAACATCAAATGTTTTGTACTGGAAATGAAATCTGGCTTTTGCAGCTTATCTATCTGATTTCTTGATTTCACTTTTTTTTTTTTTCTAGGCAAGTTTAGGCCTCATCTGTGTGGAAATGACAAGGGGAAACCCGGTCTTAGTTCTCAGTCTCAGCAGAGCCTTTTTTCAGAAACTCCCATAAATGTCCTTTTAAAATGAAGGAATAGCAAACCTGTAAGCTGGGAAGTAAATCCTGAGTCTCTCTCCAAGCTGTCTGCTTGTGTTAGGATCACTTATAGTTTAGTTTTATTTTTCTGTTAATTCCTTGGCAGATTATTCTAACACAAATAAATAAAATAAAAAACCAAATCCAACGTATCAGAAGATGGTTCATCTCTGTAGATGAAACAACCACCTCCACCTTCTGTTTTGAATAAATTCAGATTTCAACTGCGGTGGCCTGGCTTATTTCCAGTTTACAGTTATTCTATTCAACTTACCTGAAATTCTCCCTTTCATGCAACTCTGATGAAATGTTTGTCATCTCTCAACAGCCTGCAAGGGTTGCAAAGTGCTTCATGAGCAAGAGTGCTTACATAGGGACAAGTAAAGTGATTTCTTTATAGGTAGTGATAAAATTTTCAAGAGCATCCTCCACTGGCGCAAATCTGTTTCTCTGGAAGAAACATGGAATTTCTACAGATTCCAGTGGGAGCTGAATTAAGCAGATATGGGCTCTTTTATACATCCCAGTTCTCCCCTAGCATATTTTGTATTGAAACACTGAAGCCATTTACATGATAACTTGGCTGGAAAGACAAAATTGAAGCACAAGAATAAAAATTAAGATGGAATCCTCAAAGTTGGTATTTAATTAAATTAAATCAGTGAGGGTATATGATAAAGGAAATTTTATGTTCACCAGGATGGTTTGTTTCTAGTTTCCTTTCATGTCACATTTTGCCTAAAGTTCTTCTGGAAGAGAAGTAGCTTGAAGGGTGCTGTGAAAGTAAAGGAGCAGAGAAGTGAAGTTAAAATGTTCCTTGTGTTTCAAGTAGAGCTTCAGTACAGCTGTTTGGCAAGCGCTGTAAATTCCGCATCTCATTCCAAGGCTCAGATGCTGCTTTTTGTAAGCTTATCTCCTCTATTGCTCCAAAACAGCAGCAAAACCCAACACCTTCCTATCCAGATACAATGCACCACTAACTGAATCCAGCCCAGAAGCTCCTGTGAGATGTTTGTGCCTCTCAAACGTGCTAATCTCTGGTGAGGAGCTGGAAAGTGGAAGCCACATTCCTCTTTATTCCAGCAGCAATTTAATGACCAGAAGTTTCTTTAGCCTGTACCCACAGGATCTTTTAAATTATTTTTATTGCATTATTCAGGTACTTTGCAATCCTACAACAAAGTAAGAAATGTCATAAATATGAAGTGACATCCCATAAAACCATATTTTTTTAGAGTGGCAGTTTGAGCTCATGTTCATGGTTTGTTTTCCAGTAGGAAAGTGGCAAAAGGAATTGATGCTCAGTTAAAATATGAAAGTAAGAAATTAAATAACTGCAAGTATCCTATTCATCAAAAGACTAAGGACCTTTTGCAGATAGAAGAAAAAACCCAAAACCCTTCTCCAAATGATGTAAGAAGCTGACAAATAAGAAGAGGTTCATTAATCATTGCGGTCTAGCCTAATTTAATGGGAAGAAGCCAGGGGGTTTTGCTAACACATGAGACTGGAAGTCAAAGGTGTTTTCAGTTATTTTTTTACATATTTTCAGTTTTTGTGGATGGATCTACACCTCCTGATTTATTTGGGAGGATGGGCAGTTATTTGCAGTTTTTTGCAGTTATAAATTCTTGACCAACATCTTGCTTTAGTTCTGAAGCAATGTATAAAATAGGGAGCACACCAAAAGACAAATAAAATTCATGTATTTTTAAAATTAGATATCCTGTCTAATAAAAGGTAGAACTTTTATGTTATTCATAGCTGCAACTTGTCCTGGTTTACAGTTCAGATACAATTAACAGTTTCATTTCACATAATTCTTTTTCCTCACAAGTGAGTATCTGGATCACATGCTGGAATAAAGCAACTGCAGACCACTTCCAAAAACCCACTTACAGGGGGTGATACAAAAAAAAAAAAAAAAAAAAGGGAAAAGCCTTACTTTGTCCTGTTTTATTAACAGAATGTTTTTGGTTTTTTTTACCCCAAGACACCTTCAAACACCTAAAGCCCTCCATCAAATAGGATCTGCACACCTACCTTCTTTCCAAACTCCTTCATGCAAGATTGTTGGGACGGTTACCCAGGGCTTTGCAGGACAGAGACCTTTGGCATCTTCCCTGTCTGCACAGTGCTACCTGCCCCTACCCCACATACACCCACACCCAATCCTTCTTCTTCCCACTCTGAACTGAAAAGCAATAGAAAACCTGAACCCTTGGTCCCAGTTCACTGGCTGGCACTGGTGCTATCTGGCAGCACTGCTCCTCTAACAGAAGCCAAGCAAATATATATTTAATGGGAATTATGAAAATCGAAAAAGTGCAAGGCCTAAGTTTTTGAAAAACACATTCCTCCTCCACATCAAAGGGCTCGTTGATTTGTTGCTGAAGTCATGACCAAAGTGGCGCTAAGAGGGTGAAAAGGGAGAAAAGATCAAATCTAATCTTTGGAGCTGTGTCAAGCAAGTACCTTATGGCCCATCCGAAGCTGATCATGAGACAAGTCCTGAATGTAAATATTATTTAATGTGTCTGGCAAATGTTAGAAATCTGTCTGAGCATATTCTTCAAGTGAGAAATAGCTCTCCTTTTACTTTGCTCTCTTTTCTTTGTCCTTGAACTTTGTATCCCTTAAAATCCAAAGTAACTATACACATTAATAAAGTGTTAAGGTGTTTGACCAAGATTGGCTCTGCTGATTTCAGCACTTAAAAAGGGAAACCGCTCTGTTGTTTTAACCACTTCAGCACTCACCATCTCAGTTTATTTTCTTATCCTCTTTAACTTCTGTTAAAATCAAACAGGAAGCAATTAAGGTGAGCCTACTACAAAGCAGCCCTCAAAGTACATGGTTATGTCCCTAGTGCAGAATGAAGGTCATGCCCTGAAAATGTAATTATATGTATGTGGAAGGAATGCAGAGCCTATATACTGGGGTGATCAGTGAGAAAATACACCACTCCAGCTTTACTTTCAGCAGGCAGATGACCATGACCAACACAGGAATTGCTACCACCACCGGCATGGAAGACCTGGTGGCAAGGCAAGTTGAATTGACAGGACACATTAGACCAACAATTTTATCCACTTGAATTAAGGGATGGAGTGGGAGCAAGAAACAAGTCTCTACTAAGCTGCAAAACTATCACCATTTCCCCTCCTCCAACCCCCCTTGGACTTCAGTAAGGTCACTGTCAGGATGACAGAAAAAGGAATGTCATGGAAACAGACATCTAATGACAACAGTGGGAGACAAAGTGAAGTCTTTACACAGGATTTAGCTAATTATATTTTGGGCAAATATTTATTTATCTAAAAACAAAATAAAAATCATTTTTAAAAGGAAAAAAGTACTTAAATAAAAAACAAAATTGTGAAATGTTATGGCACAAAATTGTGAAAGTATAAATCCAGTTGCCACAACTGTTGTGTATTAATGTTGCACATTTTTCTATAAAGGCTTTATTAAAGGTATTTACATGGCAATATGACGTGTAAATATATACAGCAAACTGGGGACAACTTTTTTCTTTTGGATCTCATATGAAAAAATGCCTTAAATACAAAATTTTAAAAGAAAAAAAATTGAAGAGTTCATCCCCAAGCATGAAGAATGTCCCATCATCCCTTATGTCCAAAGTATCAATTATGAGGCAGTTTTGAGGTTCTGGCCAAACCCTTGGGAGATTCAGCCAAGGTTGTGTAGTCTCAAGTCAAATCGCACAGCATGCAGTTGCAATAGTTCCATACTTGATGGACTGCGTAGTTCATGAGAGATATTAGAATCATTAATGTTTTATCATAGTTTCAGTCTAGTTTGCATTACTCTGAGTGATGCTCAAGAACTCCTATGCACAACAGTTCCTTAGCTGCTCAAGTTTGTGTTTCAACTGTTCTCTCCTCCGCCTCAACTGCTCTTTCTCTGCAATCAGTCTGTGCTCATCCGACTGGATGGAAAGAACGTACTCTGTTGCTTTTTTCAGGATGACAACCTTGGGAGCCTTTTCATTGTTGGCCACCTCGGGTATCTCGTCACGCAAGGCAAAGAAACTCAACTTCAGCTCATTTCTCCTCTGGCGCTCCAAGACATTGTGCGTTCGCCTCTTGTCGTTCTCTTCCGAATCTGACGTGCGTGGACTGGAGCATTTTCGGTTGTTGCTGATCTGTTTGAGAACTCTGCCACTGTCCAACCTTAGCCTTTTTGCAGTTGGGTATTCAACCTTGGTGGAGGGAGGAGCCGCATAATTGTGCTGATGGATGTTGACATGACACCGTTTGAGAACCAGCGGGCTTTGGTGGGGCTTACTGTGCTCTTCTGACGTCTCTGTGCTGCTGGACTCTGTGCTGGATTCGTATTCATTCGCTTCAGCTAATGTAACAACATCGATTTCCTCATCTTCCTCTTGTTCTTCTTCTGCCATAAAAAAAAGAAAATTAAAATTCATAACTTGTATGTAGGCACTCTCAAGACTACTGTATGTAAAGGGAGGACTACTATGAGTTGCACTATGAGTGAGGAACTCAATGACAAACCCTTCTTAAGCCTATTTAATGATGCTGGACATGGCTTTCCCCAAGAGCCTTTCCCTTAAGGAAGCAATGCTTCAAGTGCAATAGGACACATGGACTGCAGTCCAAACCCTGGCTCCCTGATTTCAAAAAGTTGTAATGATCTTGCGTAATGTCGAGTGCATGAAAGATAGTAGGAAAGTTTAACCTCGGTTGTCAGCAGTACAGAGCAATAAAGCTCCCAGACTCAAGCTGCCCTTAATTATGGATTTAGAAGGCTTTAGCCACGCCTTAAAAGAAAGCTTACTTAACACACATGGGTATGCAGAGACATTTTCTGAATCTCTCTTGATCTGTTAATTTGTGGAAAATAGGAGGGAATTTGGGGAAAAAAAAAAAAGTAAAAAAAAGGAAAAAGGGAAGGCTGTAGCGCTTTGGGTATAAACTCACTTTCAAACCAGATTTACGAGGGAGCGGAACCCGCTGTCACATACCTAAGGAAGCATTTCTAAAACTTTCCCAGCGCCATTCACTCCCCTGCAGTCACTTTCACTAGCACCTCCCTGACTGCACATTCTCCCCGCGGCTCTCGCGTTGGAGTTAACTCCTTCCCGGCCCACGGGAGAAACCGGGAGCCATCCTTATCGGGACCCCACGATGAAAGTTTATTCCTCCTACACTTTCTTTATATTTTTTTCCCCCGCTTTTCACTCCCTTATTCCCCGGAGGAAAAACTGGGCTGGTTTTCCAGGAAATAAGCTGGCTAGGACTCCATGCCTCGCAAACGTGGCATTTAAAAAAAAAAAAAAAAAATCGCACGCAGGGAGGGGGGCAAAAGGGGGATGAGGAGGGAGGCGGGGGGTGCTGCCTTCCAGCTGCGCCCCGGGAGCCCCTGGCGCCGCGCGGGTTCCCACGCCCTCCCGGAGCACGCGTGGGTCCCACTCACCCGAGTCGCTGCTGGTCGTGGGCGGCGTGTCGTCGCCCAGCAGNGGCGGAGAAGCCGCTCCACATGCAGTCCTGGATGATGATGGACTTGACGCTCTCGTCGTCCGGGTCGCAGATGAAGCTCTGGTTGACCATGTCCCCCCCGAGGAGCTCTGTCACAATCTCCAGCTGGTCGGCGGTGGAGGGGAAGCAGGAGGCGGCGGCCAGGCTGGAGCGGCGGCTGGGGGAGAGGGGCGGCGGGGGCAGCAGCTCAAACTTCTTCCATATGTCCTCGGACGGGGCGGGGGGCGGCAGCCTGCCAC
>VWZP01004506.1:2452255-2582971 GCA_013396995.1 Dicaeum eximium | reverse complement strand
AAAAAAATTACTAGCAGGGATTAAAGGCAGCTCCTCGCCGCTCCCCTCCTCCCGCTGGCGTTCCCGTAAGGGAGAGCGCGGTAACCCCGGTGGTGGCGGCGGGGAAGGGGCTTCACACGCCCCTCGCTCCCCTCGGTGAGGCTCCCGCACCTTAGGGCGAGATGGTCCCGCAGCGCAGAGCGGTGGCCGAGGGGCAGCGGGAGAGGCGCGGGCTCCCGGCACAAAGGAGTGTGTGTGTGTAGCTGGGGCACCCCCAACCCGGTCGCTGCTTGATTATCCCGCCTCTGCCGGCGTCTGCAGAGGATTAAAGCGGGAGGGGGCGGAGGCAGAGCCCCACGGGGGTCACCTTGCAGCCACTCTCCCTTTGGCGGTCCCCGCGTGTGCCCCCGCCCCGGCTTGTGCCGCCCCCACTCCGACCACCTCCTCTCGCCCCATGGTGACCTCCCTCCTTTCCTTTCGGGTATCCCCGAGGGACACGGAGCAGTGGCGGCTGCAGAGCTACGACGGGGCGCTCCCTCCTATTCCCGTTTCCCATCGCGGTGAGTCCCGCGGGGACCCCGTCTCTGACGAACCTTCAGCTGCCGGCGACCCTCGCGGGCGTCGCCGACCCCCTCCCGCAGCTCCCGCACCTGCTGTTCTCCCGTCCCCCGGGGCAGCCGCCAGCCTCCCACGAGCTACGCCCTGCGCATCCTGCCACTGCATCCCCACGCTGGCCTCCGCACCCGCGGGAGGTGGGGGGACACCCCGGTGTGCCCCCCTAAACGCTTCCAGGCGACTCTCCCGTTCCCACCGCGGGCAGCCCGCTGGGATGTTCTATGCCTGTACGTGTATTTGTTCCCCGCTTCCCGGCATTTTGCTAAGCTCACGCGAGCACAAGCCCTCGGGGTTGTGGTGCGGAGCGCGGGGTGGCCCCGCGGGGCGGGAGGAGCCCGGGGGGCGGAGGGACCCCCTATCCCCATCCCAGTCCCGGTGCGGAGCCGGCGGCGCTGGGGCGGCCCCGCGTTCCCGCCGCTTCCGCGGGGCCAGCGCGCCCCCTGCCGGCCGCGCCACCCGCGGCAGCCGCGACCCCGGGGCCCCCCCGCGCCCCAAATACCAAAGGAGGAAACAAAATCCCCCACTCATTTCCCTTTTCCCGGTCGTGTCTGGTGAAGAGCGTTTCGCCAGAGCGTATGCAAACATCACGGTCCTCACGGAGCAAAGGGTCGCAAGGAATCTGGGACCATCCCCTGTCCCGTGTCCTGATGATTAAAGGAAGGACAGTTTTACACAGAGGGGGTGACAAAACAAGACCCGTGGCATAGGCATGGTGTAGATGCTTCACCTGCTGACATTTCCAGAATGGGATATCCTTACTCAGAAATGGCTTAAAATACGTTGTGCTATTTTTAAATAATATCCCCCTCTGTCCATAGCAAACCTTGCTGCTGTAAATGGAAGTAGCATGACCAGAGGCAGGCCAGAAAGGTGCAAGATCCAAATTACTCTAGTTACAACTAGTGTAAAATGCGATATGGGCACTTGTCTATTTAGGAATAGCACCAGTTTCACCAGATACACGATTAATGTCCTCAAAATTGTAAAAGCCATTAAAGTTCAGATGGAGCTAGTAATAGGTGAAATATTTTGAAATTACTCCAGTACAGATAGGGTTGAAAACCATGATCCCATTCATGGTTGCAAATAGAATCACAGGCAGAGCAATTATCTGTAATATCACAAAGGGTTATGACTTAAAGTGGAGAGGAATTAGTAACATGAGGAGATGGACTCTTAAAATATTCTGTGTTCACAAGAATGGAAAAACAGGAAGGGAAGACTGGGAGAAATGTGCTATTGAAACAATACAGCCTTCAGAGGAAACAGTCTTTAAAATATTCTACAGGATTTCTGCAGGCTTGTGCAGACCATGAGTTCACTTTTTGTTGAGGAGCCAACTGAGTTGCACCAGCATGGATCTTATGAGGCAGTTTGAGTGTAGATGAAAAAAAAAAGATATTTTGCTCAGATTTCTTATCTTCAGTCTCAGCTAAAAAACAACAGAGGCAAGGTGTGAAATCAGTAAGTATCAATTTCCAGTAAAAGGGCCATTTTGACAAAATAGCTGTTATACAGAAAGAATAAATGCACAAGTATAACATTAAGGTGACAGCCACAGCAGAGTGGATGGGATTGTTTTGACATGGAAGGGTTTAGTGATCAATAGGAGGGGACTGAGCTGGGACCCCAGGTGGAATGTAGGTGTGATGGCAGGGTGGGAACCTGTGAGAAGCAGAAATGAAAGCAAAACATGAGAGAGAAGTAGAGATGGTGGGAAAAGTTCTTGCACCCCTGTCTGGAAACCCCTGAGACATAATGTGCTGTGTGCCTGTGCCACCTACTGCATGTTTTGTTCTCAGGAGACATCTGCAATTTCTTTTTCAGAGGACAATAAGCTGTCTAATGGTCATAGGGTCACCATGAACACTGTACTGGGTCCAGCTCTGGGTCTCCCAACATAAGAAAAAACATGGACTTGCCAGAGTGAGTCCATAGGAGGCCATGAAGATGATCAGAGGGCTGAAGCACCTCGGCTGTGAGGAAAGGCTGAAAGAATTTGGATAGTTCAGCCTGAAGAAGAGAACTTACAGCATCTTCCAGTAACATACAGGGGCATACAAGAAAGCAGGAGAGGACTTTTGACAAGGGGATGTAGCGATAAGATGAGGGGAAATGGCTTTAAACTGAGAGTAGGTGTAGATTAGAGTTCAGGAGGAAATTCTTCACTTTGAGTGTGGTGAGACAGTGCAACAGGTTGCTCAGAAAAGTTGTAGCTGCCTTATCCCTGGAGCTGTTCAAGGTCAGATTGGAAAGAGCTTTGGAAAAACTTGGACTCATGAAAGGTGTCCCTGCCCATGGCAGGGAATTGGAGCTAAATGATCCTTAAGGTCCCTTCCAAGCCAAACCGTTCCAGGGGTCTATGAACTCATAGCAATCTTCAGAAATTTCTGCTGAAAGTTTTGCTCGACCTCTCCACAGCTTTGCAGGTTTCTGGCCTTCCACAAGTGAGAAACAGGAAAGCACTAACTAGATACTAATTAATCTTGGAAAGTCCTAAGTCCTTGAATGAGTGATGTGCCCAAACAAATGCGGTCAGTGCGGTCAGAACCACTAAAATAGGCTTGCACTCCCTAGCTGATAGCATCTGTGCAGAGAATCCTGTCCCCACTGCTACCCCAAAAGACCCCAGTCCGAAAAGCAGAGATGTACTACAGCATCAAGGAGAATCAGATTTACCTTATTACTATAAAAGCTGGAAAATAAATGAGTTACTTTTTCATCTCTTTCAGCAGCTGTAATTTCTTTAACAATAGGAGGTGAGATATGTGTAGGCAGAAGCTGACAGTGTTTCTGCAAGCTGCACAGCACTGACTAAATTAATAACATCTTCCTATCCCCCTCCTCCAGGCTCAGAGAGACTCATATGCTATGCTAATGAGTACTTGCTCAGTGGACTTCCCCAGCACAGGGGAGAAATGCAGACATCTGGGAGGGCCACTGTCCTTGTCTGTTTAGTGTAGTGAAAAACAGACTGAAATACAGCTCCTGTCCAAGATGAACAGGACCCACCACTGCAGTTTGCACCCAGCTAGATCAGTATAGCAGCCATGGTACATAAGTCTTCAGAATGACCATAAAGTATGCAGATAATCAGTAAATATTAATAAGAGAGTCACAACAGCATCATAAAATTAAATTTAAAAAAAAAGCTACTTTTAAACCAGAGGTAGCACATATCACATACTTAGGTCTTGTCTGCTGTTGGAAGCCAAGGCTGTTTTTCCCTCACCCTGTGGATGTCCATCTTCAGGCAGAGATGCCATGGGGTCAGTGGAAGTGGTATCTAGTGCAATTTATTTATTTGACTCTCCCTCATCCTCTCAGCTATGTGCCCTAGAGTGTTTGCAGCAAACATGGGAGCTTCTTCCTCAGCATCATGTCAGCCTGTGATCCTCACTATGGGAAAACTCAAGCTGTTTATTACCAACAGGAAAAGGGAAACGTATAGAAGGAAACCGATGAAAACTGAATGGGAAGAGCACTGAGTAAAGAAACTGCTACATTGCTATTGAATTAGTCCCCCCATTGCTATTAAATTACTCTCCCCAGAACTACACTGAGTACCACCTCCCTCAGAAATCCACGGAAGTCCCAGGAAAGTAAGTTTTGTCATCAAGAGAATCAGGAAGAACTTGAAGTGCTCCTCTGGCTTGGGCAAACCAAAGGAAATTCAAAATGATCCTTCCCATGATACAGAGTTAAGATTTTTTTTTTTTTGATTGTTCAAACCAAACACTTTAGATTTTAATTTTTCAATCTGGCAGCGCATATGGAACAGGACTTTTTATTATTTGCAGTTGTTAAAACCAAATATTTCAGATGTTGATTTTTAAACTGACTGCATAAAGCAAGTCTTAGGGAAACAGAAGTATTAGCAATTTTTAAAGGTGATCTGCCATTAGGCACATATGTATTGCTATATATTTGTCTTGCTTTGTCCTATTGTGTGGGATCATGAAATTGAAGAAGACATCAGATTGGAAGACAGTATTGTAGCTAACATTTTTGAATACAGAGAATAAAAGCCTTTACACCAGCTTTGGTCTTTCCATGGTGTGCAGCCTTTGCCGTTTTTGCTTTGGGGTAAAATTACCACAAATGTTAATTTAACTTTGTTTACAGACAGTTTGCAGTTCTTTCAAACCATCACAGTACCTTCGGTATCAAATTTTAGTTTGTTTTCAAACAGGGCAGCTCTTAATGAGTTTATTCTTAATTATGTAAAGTGAAACTATTTATCTGTGTATACAACTAACTTAAAATCACAAATAAACTTTTTTTTTTTTGCTAGCTATTTTTGTTGCTTAAATACACTACCTGTAAACTGGGCTAAGTCCCATGGAAACCATGCCAAAAATGAAAGCAGTTTGAGCTAAGCTTTCTACACGAATTAACACCTTTTGACACGGATAACTGGAAGGCACCTAGCTAATACCAGTAGTTTTGGCATTCCTTGATAGAAGAGAATTTTGTTCAGCTGTGGATTAAAGATAAATTACAGGAAATCTGCACTGATTTAAGCGTGTGATAAATGAGATGATTTTCAAGGTCCCTGTGAAAGATAGTTATTTTTGAGTTATTTTTGAAAGGCTGGGTAATTTAAATTTCTCTTCAGAAAGAAAAAGCAGAGCTGTTTCAGAACAATCAGTCCCAAAGGCCAGTCACACATCCCTGGCCTCTACATTCTTTGAATTCAATGCTGCAGTTACCAGATTGTCAAGACTTCCCAGCTCTGCTTGATTAAGTCTTCTTTAAAGTATTAAGGTCATTTGCAACTACTTAATGATCCTTTTAGGTACCACCGCTGTCAAGCCCTGATCTTTAGAGCTGTAATGGGATCAGAGCCTCTTCCATCGCTCCAGCCCTTCAATATTGGTGCTCCCCTGTACAGGAGTCACTATCAGCTGTGAGGTATCAGGAATGACTTTTCCTGGCCCCCCACGCGTGTGCAGCCACCTCCACATTGCACCTGCAGATTCAGGGGGTTCCCCTCATCTTGACCCGACACTGAAGAGGTTTGAAACATTGCAGCTGGAAAGGAGAGAAGGATTGAAAGTTATTGTGCAGGTTTCTTATTGATGCTCAAGAAAAATAAACAAACCCTCCTATAGCAACTTCCTTGCAGGTTTGGTAGGACAGCAGAGGGGCAAAGAGCTTGGTGTCGTTCTTGCCACACATCCTGTGGGGGCACAGCTCCAGAAACATCTGAGTGCATCAGATATTATCTGGAGGAAGGAATGTGTCAGCTGACAGCAAGGCTGGAAACTATGGAAACAATTGTCAGCTGGGCCATTCTTATAGCTATCTCTTGTCCCTTTGAGAATTAATATCCAGCAATCCTGTCCCATCTACAAACAGGTAAGAGCAAAGGACCCTTCCAGGAATTATGCAGCTGATTGCTTTAGAGATGAGGCATCTGGTTGCTATCAAATTAACAGGTTCAGCCACAGGAACACATTCCAAAAAAGAAAGTGGCCCTATTGAAGGAGAATGTCTGGAAAAGTAGGCATTGTGTGGCCTTTAGAGAACACTGGAGATTGGAGGAGTTACTGGTCTTGTTACAGCTCATAGGTGGTTGGACCTGAGTTTGTGGGTAGGTGGAAAGGTATATGCAATCTACTTAACTAAGCCAATGTAAATTCCATACTTTCTTCAAAGTTCAGGCTTCTGGTGAAGATCATCAGAGCTCCCTTTTCTGTCTCCGTGTTTAGCAAGCTCAGAAATGGTCACAGATTTTGTCTTGTTCAGCAGGTGAAATGATGATTTCTCAACCCTTATATTAATCTTGGAAGTCCTGTTTGATTATGTCTTTATGGCAAGAGGTAGATGAGCTTGTAGCAGTGAGTTTGTAAGTATTTACAAGAAACATTCTTGACTTAACATGTCTGTCCTCTATGGGTTTCTGTTTTCTTATGTCACATTTAGAAATTATACTGGTGAATTATCACGTTTGGCCTCTGCAGTCAAGGGCAAATCCTTTTCAGTGCTATCTCAATGAAGTTTATTTTCCAGCCACACTCAGCCAAAATTATGCTGATCCCAGCATTGAGCACGTTCTGAGCACACCTCAGCACATTCACCGATTGCTCCTCAATGTGATGCTGACACCTTTCTCGTGGGTAGCACTGCACAGAACCTTTCAGAGTAGCTGCTCATCACCAACTGAGTCCTTAAAAGGCATCAGACAGTTTCTCACTCTTCACACCTAAAACCTCTCCATGCATTCAGTTACAGTCTTGTAATAATGTTACCTGGCTGATAACCCTAACTTCTCCCCAGCTTTGTTACGCAGTGAAGTTAATTCTCAATTCATTTGGGCATTTGTAGCCAAGTGTAGCTAAAGTGTTACCTTGGCTGGATCAGGGCTTGCACTTCCCAGGTTTCTGGGTCCTAGTTGTCTCAGGTCAGACAACTAGATATAAGGGACAGCACTGAGAAATGTGGGGTAAGAATCAGTGATGGCCATGACAGCAGTTTGGAATGTGCAATGTTACAGCTGTGTGTTCCTCTAACCTCTTTGTATGACTGTTTTAGCATCACTTTTGTTACTTTTGGTGTAGTTTAGTTCAGTTTTCCAGCAATCAGAGTAAATTCAGAATAATTTAACTGCACTCAGGCTAGACATCTTTGGGAGATGAAGCTTTCTTATCTGTGGTGGCTGCTGTTGCATTTTGAAATAAGCATAAGAGAGGCAGATACATCCATGAACATTTGCTGCCAGTATGGGTTTAAAAGCAAAACACAGTCAGAAAGGCTACCAAAAAACCACTTCACTTGGCTGATAACTCAATTTGTTGATAAGAAAGAGGGAGTGTTTTGTCTCTCTGTATCAGATAAGTGACTTATCACTCCCTGCACTGCTGATGATGAACATGTTCATCTGGCAGATAGTGGCAATAAAGCTGCATCTCCCCTTTGCACTGTGAGACATATGCTGCATCAAATGAAATTAAGGGAAATAGATTTAAATAACTTCTTGGTAAATGCTTGTAAAATCAATTTATAATTAACCTGTGGAACCTCCTGCTGCATTTTGTTAGAAAGGGAAATATCATGCATGAAAATGGATGTTTCATGTAAGCAATAATATGGGGAGATAAAAAGTGTAAGAAGAAGGGAGAAAGGACATCACTGCTCTGAGCTAGGATTGCCCAATTTAAGAGGTGGTCTGTAATTGAAAGTGAGTCTCTTCTTCCTCCACTATCCAAGTATAGGTTCTTGTTAGGTACAGGTGTATTTCTGATATGGTTGGCATTTTTTTCATGTTGTGCACATGGACCCAATACAGCATTGGGGCACACCTTTGTCAGGAGAGCAGGTGTGTCTGGGATGGAGGGATCTCCTGTTACAGATGTTTTCTGAGGTGTTTAAGGCACAGACAGAGCCTAAATGCACATCTGCTTTATCTGTGTTTTGTTGCCCAGGCTGGGGAGGCCTCAACAAGAGGATGTCAGGATGCATTCCAGTACAATGTGTCTGGCTTCAGAGCCAGGCTCTCCTACAGGATCCCAGTGTGGGTGCAGAGCCATGAATGCCTTGATTTCCACTGCTGAGGGAGGTGAGGCCAAAGAAAACCTCTGTCTGTTGCTACTCAGCAAAGCAAATCTTTGCAGTGGGTTGTGCCCACACATCTGCATTGATCCACTCCTCAAGATTAAGTCCAAGTTTCAGGACACTTGTGTGCTAGTCCAAGCTTTGACCCTGTAGGAAGAATGCTGTTTCACTGGGCTTGTTTCTGCTTGCTTTGGTTAAGTTCATGCATGGCAGAAACTGGGCTAAATCTCCAAAAATCACTGTGCACAGTGCATTGATTGGCAATTCCAGGGGACTGCTGGGACTCAGCATATCAAACCCAGCTCCCAGGGACTAGGAGCCACAACCCCTAGTGTGAAAACCCCCAAAATTGATTCAGCCTTGCTACTATTTTTTTCCACTGCAGGTTGTTTTTGTTTTATTTCCTGACTTCACAGATTCCCAGTGTTGCCTAAGTCCAGTCCTTCCTGACAGAGTCAAAATGTCCTACTGACATTCAGACTCTGTCCCTTTCTCAAATGGGAGCAGAGGGTTGCAATTATGATTGCAATGGCAAGAAAAGCTTTGATCAGAAATGGGCATGATGAGGAGTGTGCTGAGGGATTAATGTAGAGCTGACTTCATCAGCAGCTGGGAGTTCTGTGGAGGAGGAATTTAGGTGCTTCTTACAGCCTCAACAATGCAAAGCAGCCGTCATCAACAAGGTGTTCCCCAGAGGATGCTAATCACTCTCCTCCCTCTTGATCAGCAGTTAAGAATGTCTCTCCTTCCACTTATCACTTAGTCAGGGATGCCAGAGGTATTTCTTAGAAGATAAGAACATTATTTACACCCAGTCTTAGAAAGGAAAGAAGAAATTGTCAGTGAGCTACAACCATTATTGTTCCTGTAATCGTTTGCATGGCAAAGGCACTTCGCCGTGCTCAGACCCCGTCCTGAAAGCCAGGAATGCTGCAGTGACTGCAGTGCCTGCCTCAGCCCCAAAGGGCTGGAGGAGATGTGCAGCAGAGGGGGGGCAGGGAGGGCCACAGGACCGAAGTACATTCAGGAACAGATCAAAAGAATCTGGGAAGCCTCAGGTTCTCTCACCTACCGTGCCCTGTGTGCTGGGGGAACAGGGAACGTCTCTTCTCCCTGTTCACTTCCATTAGGACTTATCTGCAGATCCAAACGATGTTATCCAATGGATGTAGGATAACCTTCCTGTACCAATATAGTTCCAGTCCAGTTCTAGAGCAGATGTACCCTCCTGTTAGAGTCGTGAGAAAGGGCACTGCGAGATGCATCTCACTTTTGGTGAGAAGAGAGAGAAAAAAATTACAATATATACTTTAGGACCATCTAGTGCTGCTCCTTATTAAGGACTGGGCTTTTTTTTTTTTTTTTTTCCTTGTTTTCTTTATTTTTTTTAATGGATGATTAAAATGGCATGAGTTAGAGTTGACTACTGTGTGCTTCAGAACACCAAGTTCTGTCTATACATGTGATGAGAAGGCTGGATAGGGACATATGCCAGCCCCCACAAACAGTGTGCTAATATCTACAGCTACGACATCGTCAGTGCTCTGATAGTTAACCAGAAGGTATCTCTGCCTTCATCTCATGTTCTTCTCAGCTCCCCTTGTTATTCTCTCTGCTAAACAGACAGAAAATGACATTATGTCTATGAAGCCAAAGGCTGTGTGTGTGCCTGCTGAGGAATTTAGTCATGATATTGCTAATTGGAAGGTTCAAGGTCATTCTTATATTCTTACATCCTTACATTTACATGCTTGGTCATTTTCTCCTGCATTAAGTGCAGTTAATGTGAGAGTTGTTATACTCCCTCCCTCAGAGCTGCAGAAGCTGCTGCCTGCTAAACACTGAGTAGATGGGGCTCTTGAGGAATCCCCAAATGGAAAATGTCCTGGATTATTCTTTGTGATGAAGATTCCCAACTGCCCTTAGCTTTTCTGTACATGGAAAATGGAAGAGCCCATGTGTAGGTCACTCAGTGAAAATGGCACAGCATATGGAGTGCAGGTGTGTTACATGTCTGCAATATTATGATTAATAAAGATACCAAGCAACTTTTAACCAGCAAACCTCAGTACCTGGGGTCCCTCTTAGACAAAATTCACTTACCTCACTTTGTCCATTGAGGTTTTACAGCCCCTTCTGAGATCAGCAGTTGGTGGGGAAGGGCCTGTACCATGAGCTGTGGCTCTGAGATGTCTGAGGTACATCAGTGCATCACTTCATTACTTCTGCAGTGTGCAGTGCAGAACTACTCCTACTGTCAAATGGATTGGTGCTGCTGGAAACCTAAGGGAAGGATCTGGGGCAGGAAGAGGGGTGGTCTTCTTCAGGTGTGGACTGGTAGTTTGTCTGAGTAACTTTTGTCCTTGGCATGGTGCTGCCTCTGGTTTGTTATCCTTAGCAGGGCCATTTGCTTGGTGGTGCTGGCTGTGACTTAGAGGTTTCCTTACACCATCAAAGAGGAGCAGGGAGCAGTGTTTTGGTGGCCACACAAAGACCCTGGGAGAGGGCAGTGATTAGGGCAGATTTCTCAGTGTCCCTTCCAACTGCTTTGGGAAACTCAGGATCCTTTCAGACCTGCACATCCACAGACGGTTGTGACCACACGTGTCCCAAGCACAGCAGCGTAGGAGAAGCATGCACAGAGGAAGTTCAGACCTCAGCTTGCCTCCTAGCACCTTGCTGGTGAGGTGAGCAAATTGAGGAAGATCAGAAGAGACCCTCTTGTCTCCTCTGCCGCCTCTCTTTGACCTTGCAGCTATTTCAGAGCCTGTGGTATCAGAGTAGCTACCTTGCTGCAAACTTACACTTATCTATGTCACATATACATGAAACTCAGTAATAACCAGCTCATATATTCATTCCTAAAGTGGCTACAGAGAGATTTGATGTTGCTTAACTCATCCACTATCACTGATCACTTTTTGTTGCATCCTTGCCTGAGGGCAATGACTTTGGTCAAGCTAGAAATGCTGGTAATTTCTGAACAGCTTCAGTTATTGGACCAAATGACTGTTTGGTGACTTAGAGTTGTGAAAGCAGGGGAAAAAATCACAGTGACTGTATATTCAAGCAGAAGAGAGAATTCTGTGATGGGGAGTCACCTCTATGCTCTTGCTTTCAGCTGCTATGTGAGGAAGGGGTGACTCTTCACCAGGCTGTGGTGCTAGCTCAGTTCCTCCAAACAAGAGGCAAGCCCAGATGCAAACTTTGTGGCTTAGCCCCATGTTAATACATTCCCAAGCACTAATTAAGAGTGGTGAATGAAGAGAGAAATGCAGGTTAAGGTAGCATGCTGGCAGTTTTGAGGCTGCCTGCCAAATGAAAGCTTTGGAGGTGATGCATAAGTAGAGACCAGCAGCCTGCACACGAGTGAGCTGGAGGGTTTGGGCTGGTGTAAATGCTGCTTCCTCTGGAGGGAAGATGAAAAGAGGTTGTAGAGTGCCAGTATCCAAAAGAAGAGTGGGGAGGGAAAAGTTTGGGACATGGGAATAGATCGTCTTTCTGAGGATGAATGCTGGAGACCCTCTTTGCCTTAGGTAGAGTCTGCAGGAAGTAAGATGGAACTGCAGGTAGCTGGGAACTCAGAGACATGCCTGGAGGTGCTGGAAGCTCTGCAAGAACAGTGATGTCACTGTGGGTTCCACTTTCGGTGGGGAGTTAGAGGGGATCTTAAAATTCCGGTCTCTGTGCTGGATTTCTTCTTCCTGAGCAACTCTCTTTGTAGAGCAGGCCCTGTAGACAAGGCTTTGTTCAATTTTCACCTAGAAGCTCCTGGTGTAGGGACTAAATAGGTGGTGGGAGAAGAGTTTTCACTTGGTAATTAGCCACTGTGTGATTCCTGCAGGTGGGGTGATGCAGGACTGACCTTGGCGAGTAGGTGAGGGATTTTTGCTGAGCAGTGAGTCAAGAGCTTTGTGAGCTAAAAGCCAACAGCTTTCCTCTTCAGTTCAGCAGGTCTGTGGTGTCATTACTGAGAAATCATAACCAGCTTCATGGCGTCAAAATGCACTGCTGGGCAATTCCTCTCCATGAGATCTCCTCTCTCCTCCACTCCTTTTTCTATTGGATGCAATATTCCTTGTTTTTTAGGTGAATTGAATGGGAGGTTGAAGGACAGCAAAGCAGTGCAAAGAACAGATATTTGGGAGAAGGAGAGAACATGAGGGAAAATTACTATAAAAGCAGGAAGGAAAGCAGATCAACTTCGGTGTAAAATATTTACAGTAAAGCTGTTGACTTGGAGTTTTCTCTCAAATTCCTCCCACAAGCTTTTGAAGGGTTTGCTAAAGCTCACAAGCCTTAGGGGCAGGTCTGTCATATTCAGTTTCTACAGCTTGTTTTCAGCAGCTCTGGTGCAATTTTCAGATTGTTGCAACACTGCCTGGACCAAATGCAAAGGCCTCAATGCCCCACCAAGTACCTGCTTGTCTTCTTGCTGTCTATGTTTCCCCAGCATTGATATCTGAAATTGTGTTGCAGAGGTTGGAGAAGGGATTGTATCGGTTGCAAATGGTCCAAACATATTTTTTAATCTCTTACTATGAGGTACATTTGGGGATTTTTTTCCTTCTGTCCTACTTTTATGAGTTGAATTATAGGAAAGTTTACATCAGGAAGGACTTCCTGAATTAATCTAGTAATCCCCAAACCTCTGTATTGCTTTACCACACAGGTACTCCCATCTTGGCATTGGAGGGTGAGGGTTGAAATGTCTCAGTGCTCAGTTACTTCCATTTTTCCCTCCCTTTATGGTTTCTTATAGAATTATAGAACGGTTTGAGTTGGAAGGGACCTTAAAGATCATCTAGTTCCAATCCCCCTGGGCAGGGATGCCACCCACTAGATCAAGTTGCTCAGGGCCCCAGTGGGGCATCCACAACTTCTCTGGACAACCTGTTCCACTGTCCCACCACCCTCACCTCTGCCTCCAGGGTAACAATGTCAGATTAAGATAGGTACCAGGCAATGTGATAGTTAGTACCAACATCACTTTAAATTAGTTCTCAGGTCAGCATGTTCCTATATAAATTTTTTTTATATTCCCTACTATGTCTTCTTCCCTCCTCCCAAGCGACATGGATCCTGAAGGTTCTTCTAAGCACTTATGGTATCATAAATGCATGTAATCATGAATATGAACAAAGGTAATGTGCTGCTTGGAGTATGTAGAGAGGATGTGCTGAATGTTTCCTTGCCTGATCAGATCCAGACAAAGGAAGCAGGGGAGCAATCTGAGTTCAGGAGGAGATGAAGCACCATTGAGTTTAGGAATAGCTCAGGCTCATCTTGGAGTGCAGAGACCCAACCTGGTGTGGTGTCTGCGGGCAGATGAAGAAATCTAAGGTTTGCATTGGTTCTGATTTGCTTCAAGTGGAAGCAGGAATTGAAGCTACAGAAAAGTTTTTTTGACTGATGCCAGCCAAGAAAACAGGCAAGGTCAGCAAAGTCTTGCTCTTGGTTCTGAGCTGAGGAGAGCCCATCTGTCTGTTTGCCTGGGGCTCTGCAGGCAGCCATCTGCCTTGATAACTGAGCTGTGAAAAGCACAATGTGAAGGATGGAAGCAGAAGCCGAGGAGGGGCTGGACCTGCCTCTCCCACCCACAGCACTCTGTACAGGATGGCTGTCAGCAGTGAGCTGGCCACGGCTGCCATCTGAGTGCCACCAGAGCAGAGCCACCCCAGCAGTGCAGCTCTTGGACCTCGTGGCACTGCTTCAGCCATCACAGATAACTTGATTTGGGTTGTGTTTGTGGCAAACAGGCATTGAGCAAACAGGGGCCACAGCACCATTTCTGCTTGGCTTTGGAGGTAGGGCAAGTGCCTCTTCTCAGCAGAGAGCCTGTGCTGTGCTTGGCTTGCTAAGCAGAAATGTCCTCACGACAACATATGTCACTTCTCTGTGTCAAAGGGAGCCCTGTTTAGGTTTCCCCAGCAGATGTGACTATAACAGATGTGTTATAAATATGATATCTCATGGGCATATGGAACACACAGACCTGGTGACACTGTGGTGACACACAGGACTTTTGCCTGATGTACATTTTCTGTACTTGAGTGCAAATCTCAAGAATTCCTCAAAAATGGCTCAGTATAATCATTGAACTGTGTTCATTAGCTGACCAGTCTTGAGGGGATCTTGTTAAAAGAAAAGCTTGGCTGTACTGATGCTTTTAACAGAGAATACTCATTACTTAGTATAAGACCTGGGATGTAATGAGCTGGTTTACAGCTCAGTTGTGTCTGTATTCAAGTAATATTTATGGTTTCCACGTGAAGAGCAGATGAGAATCTTCTAATCTAGAGTAAATCTTTAGGAAGTCCACTGCTATTAATAGCTTACTCTAATTTTGCATGAAATCAGGATATAAACTTTAATGGAAGATATGGGAATTAGGTTTTTTATATGGTGCATTATACAATTACCGTTAACACCAATGTTTTAGACTGTGTAGTGTAACTATAATTTATTTTAAGAATCTCACCTTTTTTTTTTCCCATAGAAATGGGGATATTTGGGCTGAATTTAAATCTTTTCTCAAATGACATAAACAAAACCAAGACAAATAGGAAGTTATGCCTATATAATTATATCCATTTGCACTTCTGCATTAAGTTACAGGGAAAATGCTTTCCCAAGTAGGTCACTTAATTTTAGAACAATTAGTAACAGCTATATCACGATTTTTTTTCTGGGTATTCACTGAGGCTCTGTAACACATCAAGTGCCAAAAAAAAAGAAAAAAAAAAAAAGAAGAAAAAAAAAGAAAAGAAAAAGAGAAACATGTTTTAGTTTTAGTTGTGAAAAATGAAAGCATATAAACCCTTGTCTCTCATACCCCAGCTTGGTGGTCTAAGAAGGTTATGCACTCTGCCCAAAATTATGTTTTCATATTTAGTAATAATTCTTCTAGTTCTTCTCAGAAGGGGGTGATGAGTAAGTGGTTTGTGAGGGGCTAGATTTGCATCATGCTGGATTTTTCAAGAACGTTTTTCCCAGGGCTGCAGAACCCACTGAACACCTGGAGGTCACGTTCACACCTGAGTGCCCAACCTGTGCTGCTCTGCTGCCAGCAGCACCAGCCTCATCTGCGGGGAAAGGACGCGGTGTGAGCCTGGATGCCGGAGCTCATCCCAGCAATTCCCGATCGCAGCCCGGCGATGTCCGGGAGCGGCGTCATCAGCACAGGCACGGAGGATGCTCTCTCAGCAAATTCCTCCCAGTCCCTGCTGAGGACTTCTGCCAGCACACCGACATCTGCTGGGGCCTGTGGAAGGGGCACTCTCACTGTCACTGCTTTTCTGGCGGAAAATATTCGCACTGATTTAAAGAAAAAAGAATTGCACTTTTAGTAGCATAACTTTTCCCACAGGGAGTGGTTTTCCTGCAGCAATGCAGTAGTTCCAAGAGTGCTTTATTTACTGCTGAAAACTACTGATATTCCTGCAGGCTGGAGCACCATACGGACAGCCCTTGTGCAGTTCTTATCCTCTCAGAAAATAAGGTATTTGTGATATCACTTATTTTTTATTTTCACCATTCCTGAATGTCATAAACCACCTAAGCAGAATTCTGTAGAGCTTTCTGTGTGCTGAGGATATCTGCCAGCAGATCTGTCTCAGTCCTGGCTCATGCCTCACCACACCTCCCTGCAGCAGAGTGTGGCTGAGCAGGTTTGCTGTGCAGGTTTCCAGCATACTGCTGTCTCACCAGTAAATGCCTGGGTAATTTTTAACGTCATATGGGATTGGTTTATCAGCTGCAGGTGGCCAAAATAATTATACACACTGCTCTCTATGAAAACTGGGTCACAGGATAGTACTTCTTTTTATGTTCCGTCAGGCCTCTCTGATTTACACCTAGGGTCAGACTTCAGGGAGAAAGATATTTGAGCTAATGCAAGCAGCCATCACATCTATTCAGATGATGCCACCTTTCTAAGGCTTTTTCTTCCCTCTAATTTTGCATCATAATGTTGGCTATGATACAATCATTGCTCTTGACAAAACAAGAAAGGAGAGCCCAGGGGAAAAATATTGATATTTATTTGAAATGAATAATGATAGATAAATGCACACCCTTATTATGTCAAGGCATGAAGAAGCATGGACTTCCAGCACCACAACTTTCCAGGCAGACATCCTAAGGGCCAATGTGGTTATGCTGGCGAAACTGCATGTTTGGGAGTGCATCTTCCCTTGCCCATGGGATGTGGTTTTCCCAGTCCAGGGTGCACTATGTGTGTTTACATCCAGGAAAGCTGTAAGGTGATGGAGCTCTTCAGCTGGTGGGGTTGTGATCATTTCCACTGGGAGGTAGTGGTCGTTGTTAACATCAGTTTTGGGATACCAAAGCCTGAGAATCACAGTGACAGCCCAATGATCAGCCAAACCTTGGTATCAGTGACTTTGGAAGAAGAGTAGGGAAGGGTCAGGAATAGCATATCCCTAGAGTATTTCTATGTGATCTCTACCAACACGTGGTTGGCTTCTGCTTATGTGTTTTCCTTTCCCATTGAGTGCAATGCTGGGTTCTGATAAGGATCTTGCACCTTTTGGATTCCAGCTAATTTCTTCACCTGATTGGCCGTGCCTCTGCTGGCACACGGAGCAGGCCAGGACCTGCTCCAGCCCAAGGGTGAGAGGCATGGCATGGCTTGTACTTAGGGAATTAAGCCTTCCTTCTTCATAGAGCAGGGCACTCTTCTCTACAAGACCAGCTGAAAGCTGTCTTCATGGCTCTGCTTCTTTTCTGCTGTTCTGGTGTTGCCCAATGGTAAGAATGAGACCTGCAGGTGGTTTTACTCTTAAAATATCCATGTGCTGAACTGCAATTGCCTCTGGTGTGCTAGGAGCTCCTGTGTGTTGGCAGACATAACTCCTCTAGACCATTAATTTTTACACCAGGCTGGCACCATGTCCCTCCCTGTTTGCACAGTCTCTGAAGGAAACAGATGCAATCTCTTCCATCTCTCCCCGTGCTGACGTCTTTCTGTGCTGCTCATCACTCTCATCAGCTGTTCCTGAGCTGCTTCTAACCCACAGTTGGAAATTCAAAGCCAGGCCCCTCCCCAGCTGCTGCTTTGATGTCCCTTTCTCCCCCTCCACCTCACCTACCTCGCGCCCTTTGAACACCAGCACCGTGATAAGGTTTATGAAATTACTTCCCGTTAGGATGAGGGCACCCAAACCCTGCCTGTCTCAGGACTATCTGCTGCCTCTGACATGGGCATGGGTAAGAATCTTCTAGCAGAAAGACAAGATTCGTTGTGGAGGTACCACAGTTTGTGAATCAGAGCCCTGGAATACATGCATAAACACTAATTAAACCCAATTTAAAAGTGTCTGATATGTATCGAGCTTCATTTAGTTAGGGATCAAAATTAAATTATTGATTAGTTACTGAGTGAAGCTACGTCAGTATCACCCTCTAAAGTAAAGAGAAGAACATCTACCTGAAGGGACTAATTCAATTCTCAGTCAGCTTCATAAAACATTTGATTTGGTGCCACTTAGGAATATCATAAGCCTGAAAGCCAAATGTTTGCATTTAAGTTACATCCTGATTGAAATTTTGGGGGCTGAATTCACTTCATAATTCTCTTCTCCTGACAGTCAGATCTTAGAGGATGTCTGGATCTAGAGTTGTTGGGGTTTTTTTTTTTTTTTTTTTTTGTAATTTAGGAAGCAGGAGCCAGCAAAGCCTGCTTGCTCAGCAGCTTGCAGAAAGTTTTCCAAATCTGACCAGATGATGGGGGGAGCATCAATGATATCACTGGCAGAATACATTAAAACAGTTGTTGGAAAAGACCTTCAGAGGAACAGAATACAATAGAAATGTTGGAGCAGAGTGAGAATTGCAGACAAGGGTTTGGGATTTGGTCTTGGAAGATACCCAGTGTTACCAACTTCACTAGAAGGCTACAGCACACCATTAGGAGACAATAAATCTCTGTGCAAATGTTGTCTTAACCCAAGTAGGTTTAGAGATAATTTATACCGGCAAGTATAGGAGAGATACAAAGAATTTTTTGGAGAGGAAGAAAAACTAATGTAATTTCTTTTCTTGAATACTCCATCTTGCTCTTCAGCACTATTTATGTTTTAAATGGGAAAATATAAGCTGCAGATTTGCTACTGATACTAATTTTAAAATTAATAGCTCATTTTTCTTTCTCTTTTTTTTCCCCAAGTAAGAACTTTTAACTTGTTAGTAGTTGGTGAGCTATGTGGAGCTTGGAGCCAACTGGAATCTCACTATTTATGTTACAGTAGAGCCTAGAGATCATAATCAGTCTTCCAGGTGCTACACAGATAGAGGCAGCCTGCTCCAAAGAGCCTCAAAATAGGCAAGGGGTGGAGGGGGGACAACAAAAAGATCGGGACACGTGTGAGCTCAGGCTGCTAAGCAGGCTGGAGCTGGGACTTCTCTCCTGCATCCTCCATCATCCTGTGCTCCAGGAGGGGTTTTACACTGTTTTCCTGTGTGTTGTATGTCAGCAGTTCTAGCTGTTTTCTAACTCCTGTCACTGACATGGCCAAAACTCAGCCTATTGCCTTTTTTTTTTTTTCCTTGGAAAAGGGCATATACGTGTTTTCCCCCTTGGAGATACCAATCCCATGAAATGGAAATGCTGCCAGAATTTTCACTGTAATGGGTACAAAGGATGCCACTATAAAAAGCCCTGCTGCTATTTTTATCCCTCATCCAGCTGTCCTCCATAGCTTTCTGTTTGTGTTTTCCTCCTTTACTAGACAGCCTTATCACCAAGCAGAGGGTGGGGGCTTGAGCTGGGAAAAAGCATTTAAACAGAGCTGACTGCAAGGCAGAGGTGGGTTGGCTGTAGGGGTGGTGACAAGGAATTCTTCCTCCAGAGCCTAATTTTGACCATGAACTCTAGTTCCACTTACTAACCTAAATTGCCTCAATTTTGTCCAGCCTCCCCACTTCACTCCTATAAAGAGCGATAAAGGAAGACAAGGGTAAAATAATCTCTAAATAAAAGATGAGGTAATTTTGAAGGCACATTAGACCTTTATATGTATTATGGCTTTTTATATAAGCCCACTGGGTGCTGAAGCATCTCCAGCATGGAGCTGTCACCTGGTATTTTCCACTTCATGGCAGTTTGCAGAAAATATGACTGTCTCTGGTGCAAATTACTCAGAATTCCTCCCTAACTTTCTGGAGTGGGGAGTTGCATTGATGGAGATGGTTCTGTTGTTGTTGTCTCCTGTTTTCCTCTAACCTTAGCCACTGTTTTCAAAGGCAATAGAAAGGAGCCATCTGTGTATAAATCAAAGGTCTCACTGAGCTCAAAGAAGGTGCTTCCCAAGCAATCTGCTGAAGTGAATGTATGGGATTGATGTGGGTGAAATTCTGGCAGAAATTCAGCAGTTTGTGTTATCCTGCCTGGATGATCCCAAACATCTGACCTTAAAATCTGTGAACCATACATAGTGAGATTAGTGCTGGTATGGATAGTGCTGTAGCCATGCTACAAACATAATCAACTACTAGTCTGATATATTACAGGATTTAGAGTTTTAGAAAATTTTATGCTGCGTGAAAAAGAATGATTCTTGCAGGGATTACTGACTAGGAAATTTCTAATTTGCCTCTTCTGTCTTCATTTTCAGTCTTCTTTGGTGTATGAGCTGATGTGGTTTTGGCAAAGAGGGCCAGGCATGGGACAGAGGGGCCAAAAGCAGTAGGAGCTGTTAGCCATGACATGAACTACCCTGTAGACCAAGCTCTGTTTCTACTTCTCTTCCCTGAAGGGCATAGGAGAGAAGAGATCAGCTGTGTCACCTCTGATGGAAATCAGCTTGCTGGAAGGCAATTTCTGGAAGGTCTAAAACCTACTTGGCTACATTTAGACTTGTCAAGTCTCATGAATTATTGGGGAGAGTCTCTCACTTGCTCACCTCATGTCTCATCCTGGACACTGGCAGCAGGGTGACCTGACCACAGTCTGGCAGTGGGACCCAGAAGGCCAGTGTAGTTTACTGGGGAAAGCTACCAGTTATGTCAGGATTAGGAGATGCAGTGCTTGGAAATCAGATTATGTGCACTCAAGGGTGACTTCACATCCATAGGAGACTCGAAGGAAAAGTGTCTTCTGATGCTACTAGTCAAATTATCTGACTTGTGAAATCTCACATGTATGATTAGAGGAACATAAATAATAAAACAATCCATAGGTCCTCCAACATTCTCCCATCTCCTCACTTGTTTTTTTTTTTTTTCTGGTGGGTTTTTTTTTTTTTTTTTTTTTTTTTTTTTTTTTTTTTTTTTTTTTTTTTTTTTTTTTGTTTAAGCAGGGTGTGCTGTAGGAAGGAATAAATCTTCTGATCTTCTTGCACCTTGACTGTCATTAGTTATGGTATGTTCAGAGACACTTGGACTCCAGGTTAAGAAGGAGACGGTGATTAGCAAATTTCACTCCCCTTTCCCCTCTGGCTCAGGTAGACTGTAGAACTTCTCCCCAGAAATGGGATTAAGTCATAGGTTTGATAAAGAGATCTAATCTTCTTGTAAAGGATCTAAGTGATTCCTCCTCTCACTTGGCAAACTGTCTTGGTGTTTAATCATTCTTACCCCCAGGAAATGGCATCTTGTTTCAAGGTCAAGTTTATCACATTTCCACTCCAGCTACTGAAACCTTACTTGACGTTCTAGGAGGAGGCTTCCCTGGGAGCTGGGTTGGCTCTCTGTTCTGAGATGCTCAGCACTTCAGCTCCGTGAAGTGACCTCTGCACTGGTCTAGTGTGCTCCCAAACTGCAGGAGGGGGACACTGAGAGGAGGCTGGGACACACTGGCCAGGAGGGAGAGAAGAGAATTCCTCCATCTCTGGGAGTCAGTAGTCATGCTTACAGGGGAGTGGATGGGAGGGTTTAGCTCCCCAGTTATCTCAGTATGCTGTGTTCTGGGGTATCAGTCATCCTTGCTCATAGGTCTCCAAAGGGACTGGATTCACACTGGAGTGCAACCAAGAGGGTAGGGGCTCGTCTGGTTCCATGATGGGACATTGACCCCATTGGTGCACAACCCCTGCCTTGTTCCTTTTGGGTTGGCTGGTGGCCAGGTTCACCCCTGGAGCTTTTGCTGTGTACCAAATTCCTGCAGGGCTCTGGGATCTCAGGCAATGCTGCAAAATTGATCCAAACTGTTGTAAGCATGTCCTTATCCCCTCACAGAAGTTCTTTGTTTATTCTGCTTTGGAGACCTGGAAGAAATGCTTCTGGCAGAAACTTCTTTTATATGGACTTGTTTTGGCCCATAAAATGTGCATCTACAGGAAGAGGTTTTGAATTGCCTGCTGTAGCCCTGTAGTCAAAACCTCAGACCTTTTCTACTATGTCCCTGGTCCTGGGAAAAGAGTCAAACCTGCTGCCTGTTGTTGGCCGAACAAATCCCTTATTATTCCTGCCAGAGTCATCCAGGTCTCCTGGCCTGCCTTGACCCTGCTCTCCTCAAACCATTATTGCAACAGTGACCGGGGAAGATTCAGGCCAGCTGTCTGAGAGTGGCCAAAGCAAACGAGGAGGAGGAGGCAACATGTGCTGGGGTCCCTGAGCCAAACCCTCTGTGTGCAGCCTGCAGGGAGCCAGGGAATGGGGTGCAGGGCTCCAGCCATCTCCTGGCAGAGCTGGAGCCAGAAGCCGGCTGCACGTTGCTGGAACCCAGCCGCGAGGGAGAACTCGGAGGAGGTGAGTCCCTGGAGTCCTCTGCTGAGGAGTTTATTGATGTCTTGGTTAACCACTTGTGGTATGAGCCAAGCATGTCTGTGAAGCTTACTGCTCCAGAGCTGCCAGTGTAAGTACCTGCTGTCACCAAAGGAGGGAAAGACGGATGGGGGAGAAAGGAAGAGCATATGTTCCTGCCTGTAGTCCTGCTGGTTAGCATGAGGGAGGGGGAGGAATGTGTGTGGTGGAGTGAAGGCATTTTTGACTGTACATTCATTATTGCCATGAAATGAATGGTTTTTTCCAAGTAAAGAATATAGTGCTTGATGTCTCACACAGCATTGGAGACACAGAAAAACTCAATGTCCTCAAATACCTCAAGAAACTTTTCCTTAAGTGTGCAGGGTCTTGACTCCACTCCAGCTGAAAGTACTTGGGCCAGCCCCATTCCATCTCTCTATTGAAATGTCAGCCCTTTGGTGGTGGCTTTTCAAATGAGCTCCTTGCAAATTTTCCTCTGCAGCCTTTCCAGTTTTGTCCTTGAACATCTAAAAGAAATAGTTTTAAAGATGTAGCTGTCACGTATTTGCTTGTATCTCGGTCCTCTGGTTAAAAATTGCTCGTGGGTGTGGACAGCCTTGTCATCCTGGATGTTCCTGTCTTCCCCTGGCTCACCTTCACTACTGAATAATCTGCAGCCTTTCATCTGTCAGAAAGGAAGTCTTGTGAAACTCCCTGTGCCATCTCCAAGCTGGCTCCTCAGTTAATGAAAAGGGTAGTGTCTCCATGTTCCTGTGTGTTGAGTAAGTAAATCTAGAAATGATCCTTTGGCTATCAATGCATTCCTTAATGGTTTTTATTTTTTGTGTGTGATTATCTGTTGAAGCATAGGAAATATTGATAGTTAGTAGGGCTGAAAAGGATACCATGTCCTTGTGCTTGTTTTAGTAAATGAAATGATTTTGTGAACAAAAGAATAAATATTGGTTAGAACAATCCTTTGCTTAAAATAAGCACAAAGTTGGGTTGTTGAGGAGATGAGCTAGGCTTGCAAGTTCAGCATTCAGCTAAAATAATAGATAAAGGTAAAACAATTGTTGTCAAGCACCTGCTCTTCAACTAAAAATGTCATTGAAGATATTTGTTCTTGTCCCTGAAGGGAGGAGGTTGCTCATGAGCACAGGTAGATGGAACTGAGATGACTGAGGAAGTTATTGCATCTAGCTGTCCTCCCCATTTCTCTCCTGGTGGTCAGCATCTTGCTGAAATGCTGGTGAAGCTGATCTTGAGCTACAAAGCTCGAAGCCCAACCCAAAGTTTACTTTCACATGCCTTTCTGTAGACTACAGTGCCTGTGGGTAGTTTTGCTGGGCTGCCCCAGTGGCAGGGCTGGCAATGCCTGTGAGCAGTAACTGCTCCAGCCATCTCACTAGTCTTTGAGATGTAGGCATTAATCATAAATTTTAATTTACAGCAGCTGAAGATGTGGTCTTACCTTGTTTGCTTTCTAAAGTCATGTGTGGTTCTGGTGGGGAGGTGCAATTTGGCCACCAGTGCAGGAGAACCAAATGATTAGATCTGATCTGTAGGTAAATAAATATCCATCAATAACTTGGCCTCTGTTCTCTACTCCAACCTTGTTTCTTTTTACAGAGACCGCTGACTTTAATACCTGAGGTTCAACCTGTGGCTGTTTGAATAAGATCCTGTGTGAGTTTTTTCATAGTCACTGCAGCTTTGGAATCTTCCCTCTACAACCATTCAGTTATTACCAACATCGAGAGAATCATTGCTGCTGTCAAGCAGTAAATGTATATGAAACACACACACACAGAGTGAGTGCTACAAACCCACAGGCTTGTGTGGCTGTTCAGACCCTTTTGTTTGCCCAGCCACTGTCCTACCCTGATGGCACATCTGATGGTTGAGTTACAGTCCACAAGGAAATTTCCCATTGTATGTTTTTTGTTGATGTTTTTATCAGAATTTGTCTCTTTTTTGCCACTTTTCACCTTTAAAAAATCATCAGTTTTACTGATTGATTTAATTTACTCACTTTCAGGAGCAAACTGTAATAATGGGCTGTAATTTCCATCTAGTTAGCAAACTCTTTCTTCTAAGCAGAAGTAACAGAGAGACACCTAAGGATACTCATCTGCCTAATATAGCAAGAAAGATACAGGAATGACTTCACTGTGAAACAGAAATATTTTCAGTAGAGAAAATACTGGTTGTTGAACTCTGCTCTATCACAGAAAGACTTAATCAGAAACAAGGGCTCTGAACAGAATGAAAATTTTGCCACTAAAATGGCTTATTTATTTTGTTTTGTTTTAGGTTTTATTTGGGTTTTTTGTTTGTTTTGTTTTGCTTTGGGGTTTTTTAAAATTTGTTTTTAGTCTGGGGTAGAGTCCTGAAGGAAAGTACTGGGTCTTACATTTATTGATGTTTTCAAATCAGGCCTGTACGCATTTTTGCAAGATGAGCTTTAGTCAAACCTAAACCCTTATCCTCAACCCAAGAGTGTAGTATGTGGTTTAATGGAGCCTCATCCAAGAGGCTAGGCTTAATCTTTTAATGGGCCAGTCTGGCTTTAAATTGATGAAGAAATATTGGGTGTCTTTGTGTGTTTATAAGGCTCTCCTCACTGGAGGTTTGGCTGGCACATAGTTTTGCAGTTCCTTTGACCACAGCTTCTTGTCTTTTTGCTTTGATGGACCTCTTTATATTAGCATGGATCCTGTCTTCTTGTGCTCAGCTTTAGGTTCTTCTGCCCCACTCTGTACTTCAACTCAACCATTTTATTGCCCAGAAGGGATGAAGGCTACTGAAGTTAAAGTGTAGTCAGGACAATACAATCTCCTTTCTGCTTTGGTTCTTCTACATCCTAAACCTGCACGTGGTGTCCAGAAGTTGGGCTACAGATGTCTGTGGCTACTGAAGAAATTCCTACCCAGCTTATCAAGTTTTCTATCCAAATCTTTATACTGTGAGGAATCCTTCAGGTTACCACAGTTGCAGGTTACACAATATGTGTGGATGTTCTGCTTATGGCTTGGGCAGGCAATCACTTGGCTGATTACTCATTGGAATGAGAAATAATTAATAATGCTAAATAAAATATAACCTAATCTAAAGGCATAGCTGATGATGTGCTTATCAACATACTTTGCTGATTTTTATCAGGTGGAAAGTTGTATCTTCGAAGATTAAAGGAAAAAAAGAAATCTTAATACTCAGTGATGAAAGTATTGGTGGCATCAGTGCAATCTGCAGACCTAATGCAATATTATTTTGGAAAATGAATTTGCTGTTTCAGAGTATTAGTGAACATGCCTGAGGTCTCACTGTTGAACAGAACACAGAGTTCACCCACATCAGCCCTGATCCGCATGGCTGTAAAAAAATCTTCACACCAGCAGGGAGAGAAACAGAGGTGCCAGGCTCCCGAGAGGTGCAGGAATCCCCCTGGGCAGGTGAGGTTTTATGGTCAGGCCCTGCAAGTAGCTGTGATTTGGTAATGGGTAGCAAAAGCAGGAAATGAAGCAGGATTATGGGATACTGATAGAAAGAAATCAGAAAATGAGCTCAAATGTAGGGATCCGCCCGTCTGTCTTCCTAAAGCAATCACTGCTATTGCCTGAGCTGGGCTGGAAATCAACATGTGAGAGCAGTGTGTTACATCAGAGCAGAGGGTGGTGTCTCTAACAGAGGCCAAAGCAGAAGCTGTTGATGGAAAAATGGATTTATTAAATGTATATTAAGGGAGGAGAAGCTTTTTTATCTGTGATACTTAAAAATAATGTAAATAAATACATATATTTTGGGCTCCTGATTTGCCAGTGCAAGGAGGAGTAAACAGTCGATTACTAAAATAAAGCAAGATTAAAACAGATTAAGTAGAAATGCTATTTATAACATTTTCAAAAAATTTCCATTCTTGTGTCCTGTGCAAATGAAGAAACCTGTTCAGTCACTGGATGAAGGTGAAAATTGTGATCCATTGGAGCTGTGTTTGTTGACGATGTTTGTTTGTCTGATTTTTAACCGTGTGATGCTTGAAATGAAAGCTTGAGATGGGAGCAAAGCTATCATTTTTACAATTGCATTCAGAAATTAAAAGCCTTAAATGAGTCAAACTTAAGGGCAATTTGACATGCATTTTGTGCAGTGTCAGATAATGATATTTTTTTCTGGCGGGATAGGTCTTTTATGCCTAACAGATCAAACATCTCATTCATACTGGAGCATAGGACTAAAACACACAGAATTGTGCCAGGAAGGGGCTTTTGTAGCTAACATCTAGGTAACACCAATTTGAGGAAGGAAAAAAGATAGATTAACTGGAGCCAAGTCACAGATTTCTAGCTGGAGAAGGCTACAGGAGTATGCAATCAAGTATGACATTTGTTGGATTAAAGTATTTGTGAAATTCAAAGGTGGGGAATCTGGTTCAGTAGGCTTTGATGGTGCAGAGATGCATATGCACTAGTTCAACTTCAAACCTGACTGAGTTGAGATCTAACAAGTCACCTTAGATTGTTTTTCGTCTTATTTCATACCTTTGGCTTCATTTTCCCCAAGAAACTTTCCTCACTGAAGAAGACCTCATCCACCTTCTGTTAGATAATGCCTGGCCCCACAAATGTTTTCAATGTGCAAGGCAAGGTGCTCATTCAAAGACTGCTGCAAATTATTTATAACAGGATCTGAAACTTGAAATAATCCACTTATTTTTCCACTTAATTTTTCCTCATCACAACCAAGCTGGTTTAGCACTTGGTTTTGAAGTTTGCTTTGTTTAATCCATGTCTCTGTCCAGTCCCTGCTTTTACTGGACTATGGGAACACCTCAAGTACATGTGAAAAACAAAGGCAAGGTAGAGAAAGGTGATGTAATTTAAGGTCATATAGGAAGCTTGTATTCAACTCCCTGTTCTGCAATAGGTTTTGTAAATTCTGTGTTAACACTCTATCTACTGATTAACCTTCCTCTTTGAGCCAACCCTTGATTTCTTTGACTGAGTGCTGCTCAAAAGTGTTGCTTTTATTTGAAATATCTATGAGTGAGCACCCTTTTTAATGGAAATGGGAAAAGAAATTCAAGGGTTCTCTCACAATTAATCTTTAAAGTGATTCTCCATTTCCTGAGGCCAAAGGAAGTAGAAAAAACATTAGACTTTTCTGCCTAAAATTTGCTTCTCAAATTCTGTCCTTTTACAGATAAAAGACCCTTTGGTTCTCTTTTCTCTGCCACACAATGAAAAATTTCCTTAAGAAATCCTGTGTGTTTTTTTTTCTTTTTTTACCAGCCCCACATTCTTTTTGTCTTACACACCCTGGATTTAATGTGCAAAGACAGAGACACTTATAAAACCTTGCTTTGGCACAGTAAAAATGGCAAATCACTGCAAAGTGGGCAGTAGATATTTTCTTTATGCAACAGCTGTAAAGGAGGCAAACTGTTACCATCAGCAGAAATGATGCAGTTGCCACCCTTGTTTAGACTTCCTGAAACAGAAACCTTTTCACCACCCCCTACATTTCAGAGTCAGAGCTCTCTGCAGCATTTATGGGCCCTACATTAAGTTTTTTCTCAGAGGCTTTGCAGCAATTCAAGAACAATTTGTGTCAGTGGAAACTGTGGTGGGATGAACACAGTGCTCCAGCCACAGTCAGCACTTGAAGTTTTGAGGACCAAAATAATTCTGGGCTTTCTCTGCCACCAGCATAGAAAGGAAAGTGCCATGGGGAGGCAATTCTGACTTTTTCCATCTCCACTAAGTACAGACCAAGTCTTCAGCCTGCATGAGATGGGATGAATCCAAACCTTGCTGCCCCTGTGAGTGCAATTATTAATCCTGTGCCCATCAGCTAGCTGAGAAATCCAAGAAGTGGAAGCAAAGCTCTTTGTGCCCCAAGTGTTGAAAAGAAAAGTAAACACTCCTGTGTACCCTAACTTATTTTCTAGATTTTAGAACAAGCTTCCTAGCCTTGTTTTCAAAGAAGAAGAGGCATATGTTCCATGCACTGCTTAAGTGTGTCCATATGTCTTATGCTGGTACATTTTGGACCTATTTGCTGACTCTGGTCATAGTAGAAGGGAACAAAACTGTAAACATAACTAGTTCTTCTAAGTGTAGTAAAAATTGTTGGTTAGATTAAAAAATAATCCTGTACATGCCTTCATCTATAGGAAAAGTAGAGAATTCACCCTGGAGAGGGGTCCTGTAGACACCTCAGACATGGGAAAACTTCACCCACAGCTTGTGTCACACGGTGCAACGAGAGCCAGCCACAAGGTGCAGAATCAGCTCTCAGGAATACTCATGGTATTCATGTTGACATGCTTTGAAGCAAAGGGAGATATGTAACATCTCTGTCTCCTGTCCTCAGATGTGACCATATGCACCAGGACCCACAGGTTAGCCTTCTGAGAACATCTGGGTTTAACAAAACAGCAAGTGAAGGTGAGTTGGAGGGGTCCAATCCAAATGTGAATTTCCTGGTTTCCTGTGAATGCTCACCTTGACTTTAAATCCAGGGACACAACCTTGTGTAGCACCAGATCAGCACAGGGTCAGGGCCAGCCTCACACCTGGGTGGGCCCCTGAGCTGTGTGAGTCCTGGCTAGCACAGTTCCAGCAATTTCTTTCCAATTCATTGATGCATATTGATTGAAGAGAAAATCTGACCTGTGCCCTGCAGAACAGCTGCCTCTGTCTTTCCTACTCTGTTAACTTGTAGCTTTCTTTCTATGGAAATATTATCATAGCAACTTTTTCAAAAGCAGCCCTTTTAAGGGTTGTCCTTCTAAATCGGGCAGGAAAAGCCTACATAAGCACTAAACCAGTCATTTTCTGCTGCAAGTTCTGGCACTTTCCTCCAGCCAGAATGAGTATTATTATTTCTTGTTATATTTTCCCTAAGCTTTTCTTGGTTTGTGTTCCCAGATGTAAAAATGCTGTCAAGCTGAGGAAACCCAACAAAACCCTGTTCTATGGCAAAGGAAGGGCTAAATGTTGGCAGTGATGTCCAAGATGGTTTTGATGCAGATGCTTTTAATCTAGTATTTGGAAGATCCCACAAAAAAAAGGGAACAAATGCCACAAAAGGAAAAAATGTCTCTTTAAACTACATATAAAAACATAAGAGCCACACAGATGTGTGATATACAAGTCATGAGCCATGGCTGAAACTTAGAATCTTAAAATTATTTAAAACTCTTGTAAATGTTCAAACTGTAGACCCAAAGATATTTATATTTTGAATTTTACATCTTCTACAAAGGGTGAATTCTGTTTTAGACATAGAGTGGAAAGTCATCTCCTGGTTCAGTAAGTTTGCTCCTATTCTGTTGGAGACAAATATAACATAGAAAGGTATTTAGTAAATTTATCAAGTTTCACAATAAGTCTGTTTATGCATTGGGGTTTTTCCTATGGAAATTTCTAGAGATTAGTTTCTCAGACAGATAGATGGATGTTTTTCTTCCAATTTGCAAACTGACTTTATTTGTGGCTGGTGTGTACTTGATTCCCTCTCGAGTCAACAAAATCCTGCAGCTTAAATGTCTTTTTTTACTCTGTAGTTCATTCCTACAGTTATAAGGAAAAAAAGTTGTATTCCTGACAATCTGTTTTATTGGAATGAGCAAAAAATGTATCTGTTTTCCTGTCCACTCCCATTTTAATTTGCTTTGAAAATGTGTGGCTGGAACTGCACACGTATTTTCACATTTTGGTATGGTGGCTTTAATCCCTCTTTATTTTTTCCTTGAAATATCACATCCCATAACAGTTTAGGGCTGCATTATTCCTCTTCACAGTTATAACATAATGTTTACCCATTATTCTTTGTTGACTGTATACACAAAATATTTTGTCTCTCTTTCCTTGTCCTCTCTTCATGACAAATAGTGGTGTTTATTCCCAGCTGTGGGACCTCACAGTTATACTATTGCATTCCAATCCACCTCTATTATTCCAGGTTCTCTTGTTCTACTTGTATGATAGTCTTGTCCCACACAGCTTAAGTGGTGCCTTCTATTTCCATGTCAACAATTTCTCAGTTAAAACATTCTGTCTTGGGGTTGATGATCTCCAATTTATTTGCATTTCTCAAATTTCCTCTTTACCAAAGAGGAATGTTTTGATTCAATGAATCAATGTTTTGATATTTTTTCCCAAAACAGCAAATGAAAGTGTGCAAACCCTTATTTTTGCATTTCCCATTTTGTTCAGTTTAGATAATTTTCAAGGTAGCAGCTACATGCCAAGTATTGTCTGTTTTTCTGGGACTATTACAGCACAATTGCACTTTCTCGTTGAACAAGCCCATTTGTTCTCATAGATATAGAATATCTATTTATCTAGACAAGGAAGGAGGAAAGAGAAGGATTTGGAGGAAAGAGAAGGACTTTGGAGCACTGGCTTGCATGGCCTCTCCCCATGCAGAGCACATCAGGCTGCTTTCAAAGGGACTGTAGGAACCTGCCTCTCACTCCAGGCCTTTATCCTGAGGTTGTGGTTGGTGCCTCTACTGGGATTTTTAAGAAAGTATTCTTCATGAGTCCAGAACATGGAATCGTAAAATAATTTGGTTTGGAAGAGACTTTTAAAGATCATCTAGTCCAATCCAATCCCCCTGCCATCAGGGGGGATTGGACTGGGGCTCAAAGTCCCATCCAATCTAACCTTAAATGTTTCCAGGGCTGGGGTATCTATCACCTCTCTGGGCAATCTGTTCTAGTGCTTTACCCACCCGTTGCAAACAAACAACAACAACAACAACAAAGTCTTCATTATAGCCAGTCTAAATCAACCCTCCTGCAGTTTAACACCACTACCCTTTGTCCTATAACAACAGGCCATGCTAAAACGCTTGTCCCAAAGATCTAAAGATTATTACTGCATAATGGGCTCCCAGTATTGGTCATGCACTGCAATACCAAATTCCCATGAAATTAGCTTTTTTTCTTTCTCTCCCTATAAATTCTGTTCTTGTCGTGGCAGAGCTGTGTGTAAACATGCACTATGTCTGATGATTGTTTGGTGGCTGTAGCAACATGTTCCTGCCACATAAATTACACAAACATAACCTTGTCACCCTCTGATGCTCTGTCACCACTAACTTTCCATAAATCCAGCTACTGCTCAGCATATTTTTATGTGATGTTTGGTTTCCTTCCCTTCCTTCTTCCCAGATTTGCTCATTTCCAAGCATACATATGCATTGTCCCTACTTTTCTTTGGGTTTGTGATACCACTCTAATCGAGCCTGAGACTGCCAGGTAGCTGTACAATGTCGAGAGCTGGTGCAACCCCTGGTGTGCTGCCAAAGCTTTTAGGTGTTACTGAGCTACAGAGGATAAGAGATAATGATGGTGTGGGAGGGAAGAAAAATGTATGGTGTGGACAAAATTTCCCTCTCTTTTGTATTTGCCTGAATCTGTGCTAAAAGTAGCAAATGTAGAAAGAGTTTTTATGCTCATGTGGGAAACAAACTGAAAACCAGAAATATTTGTGAGTTTGGGTTAGATGGTAAAGCACTGAATGGCTGCAAATGTATCTGGTGTTTAAATGAAGATGGTCCTGATGAATGCTCCACAGTATCAGCTGCATTGAGTGCATTAACCTCATTACCAGAAGGGATGTTGCAAACAAACTGAGCCTCTTCTAAAAGCAGCTTCACTTAATAGATAAACCATGTTATTGGAGGAAAAGATCTCTTTTATCACAGACTCAGTCCAGCTTCCTGCTGCACCTGGCAGCTTCCTTTAGATGAACAACCTGATCTGAAGGGATGGGAATCAGGTTGTGTGTTTGGAGTAGGAATGAGAGTGTCCTTCTTTCCCAGTGACCTCCAAACCCAAACCACACAGGAGTGATAGTGTGGGACAGTCTGTCCTATTGATATGGGCTTGAGATTTACATGCAGTCTCGGGTATCTCGGTTGTCTTGCATGCTGCACTATCCACAGAAAATGTTCTTATCCTTCTTTCTTCTTAATTCAGTCACTGATTTTCCAATTCCTTACTGACTTTCCCGCCTGCAACTCCATCCAACACAGATGGCTGGTACCACTGTAAAACTGATAGCAGCAAGATCAGGATATAACTCCTGCAGACCTTTTCTGAGGTTAATATAGGTGTGAACCACAATTTCTGGGAAGTCCTTGAAATAAAGTACACTGTGAACTCCTTAAGTCATCTTCCCGCCTTTTTTCCAAAGGGTTTTGTGGCTGGCAGGCTCCTGTTAATCTCCTCTGTTTGAACCCCAGCAACATACAAGCCAACAAAGGCAATTAAAGCCTGCAGTAATGATCAACTCTGGGAAATGATCGGCATGGATTAAAGCAGATCTAAGGGGTAATTGCTTGGCAACAAGTTCCATAACCCTGAGTGTTAAGTACAGGAGGGGACTTTGAAACCCTGGTAATTACATCAGGAAACCTGTTTGTATAATGAACATTGTTCTTTTAGCTTGATTGAACTGAAAAAAAGTTATTCTTTTAAAAGAATCCAGTATTTTGTTTGCAGGAGATTTTATCTATCTGAGATACTGCTACAAATTTATTGCCAAAATATGTGGGTATATCACAATCTTTGATGTATTGAGCCTCTCACAGGGAAGTGCTGCTCTGCTTTGCTGGTGAGAAGAGGAGGATAAGGTACAAAGAGGCTTGGCCACACACCCAAATGTGCATAGGAAGTTTGTGGAAAGACTTCATTTGACCCAGGTGGCAAGTTCTGAATATCCAAGTTCTGAATTTTCAGCTTTATTTGTGTCTATTTGTGTTGTTATTTTTTCCTGCACTTTTGCTCCTGGTATGTATGGAAGGGAAATGTGTGGTCCCCGTTAAACAGCCCCGTGATTTATCGCTCTCCTGTGCAAGGCTTGGTGTGCACCACCAAGGGAGCTGCTCACCAGGGTCACCAACACCATGCTGATAAAGGAAGGCACAGCTTATGCCCTGAGAAGGGAGACAAAGTTTGTATTCAAGCACGAGCAGGAGGCAGAGGTGAGGAGGTTGATCCCTGTACAGATAGCCCAGCCCTCTGATGGCTCCCATTGTTCTGTGCAGAATTTGGAGCTCACTGGCAGGCAGATCGAGCTGGAGTGGCCATTGCCCCTTTTGCCAGGACCAGTTGGACAGGCCCATCACAGGGATTGGGACAGCAGGAAGGTTTCTGGACAGCATCTTTATGATATACACATGGCATCATAAGGTGGTTTGGGTTTTTTGTTTGTTTGTTTTCTTCAGCTGTCTTATACCTAAACTATGGGATAGAGGCAAATAATTTCATCTCTTAAATGTACTCATGCTCTGCCAGCATGGGGTTTGTATTTCCTGAGCCACTGGGTACTTGTAAGTAAACTCTTCTGGTTCATTTTCAAAGAGGTGATTTATGAGCAGTTGGGTTAGTGGTGGATGAGCTGGCATGTCACTATGTGTCATGTGTCCCTAAATCACATTTTTAATAAAGAATTCTCTGGCACATGAATCTTATTTAGGCACACTGACATGAATAATATTTAAAGATATGTACACACTGGTTCTCAAATTGTTAGGCATGGATTAGAAAGGCCCTTAACTGAGGATTTCAATAAAATTTTCCAGTGTGGGAAAGGTTCAGATTAAATAAAGATTTGAAGGTGAACTTTATTATGTTTGGACCACAGTGAAGGTCCTCTAGCATTGAAGAGCTAAGAACATCTAGCAGATCAGGTCCATGATTTTTAGATCTCCACATCATGCACATCTAGTATAGCCAAGGGAGATCTAGTAAAAGCAGTTAATATAATTGGAAAGATGCAATTAAACATGTAGGAAACTAATGAGGTAAATTGTTCACCATCTTCAATAATTTGTTTGTCTAATTCTTTGCTGCATGTAAAGACATCTTCAGGTGACCTGCCCAGATACAGACACATACTCTGGTAGATACACATCAGCTTTTGTGAATTCTGGCTCCAGAGTTTTGTTTATTTTTTGTTTCTGTTAGTGGATTTTTAATATCTTTTTGTCTGGTCTGGGGTGATAATAAGGGACTTGTTGCTTTGGTCACTCAGTGAGTAACAATTTGTAGTTTTTTTGCTTGTTTGTTTGTTTGGATTTTTAAAATTTGTTGTTCAGTTTCAATTGTTTTTTGTTTCTTTTATTTTCTAAACATTTTCCAAACACTGTATTCAGCTTCCCCAGGAGAAGCTGTTCCAGGAAACAATCTACAATTTACTCATTTTCATAATCACAAAATTAACAGCTTGTTTGATGTTTTAGGTATCCTTACAGTTTTCCACAGCTCATGATGTATTAAACTCAAGAGACAATGGTGGTGTGCATGTAGAGAAGGTTCAATATGTATTAGAAATATTTTGAAGGTATTTAAAGGCCACAGTAAGCAGTACTTTCTTTAACAATATTACAAGTAAATCTCCACATAAGGAAAGTAATTCCTCAAAGGTGTTTGGGTGGCATTTTTCATCCCTCTATGATTTCTTCATCTGTAGTTCCAAACATGAATTTTTCCTTGGTCTGGGTGATCTGTTGTAAAGGTTGTGATTGAGCCACCCACCCCAAAAGTTGAACAGGATTCCTGTGATAGCAGGAGCAGCAATTGTTCCTTGATGTTGTTATGGGTTGGAGCTTTACTGCTTGCATGCCAGGGAACAGCTAAAGGGTGATACACTTTCTCATGGAGGAGTTTAAAGAGCAGAGAGAGAGAGATCAGACAAAAAAAAGAAACCTGATCTTTGCTGAGGGCATGTGCAGATGAGAATTTTTCTTCCAAAATTAACTGATTGCCAGATCATTTGAGTTAATTCATGTATTAGATAAAGGCAACACAGATACTCCTCTAACATTTATTCCAGGACTGGGAAGGCTCTGTGATACCCTGTGGGAAGGGTAGCTCTAGCTCATTTTACTCTGCAAATGCTCTATTGAAGTTCATATAGAAGGAAAATCTCCAGTTAGATGCTATCCTACAAAGTATTTCTGGGATATGCTATCTCCCAGAAAATATTTTGCAGAGAACACACTACCTACAGTAAAATTTCATATTACATATTATAAAAGTAGCCACATTGTGCTAAAAAGGGATGTCCTGCTGCTGGTGCCTCCAGCTGTGATTCCCTTCTGCTCACTCTGATGTCAGGTGCTTGCAGCTCCTGGGTGAGCAAGCTCAGATCAGACAGCCAGGGCAGTTTTCATGGGATCAGGAAGGCAAAGCCTCTCTCCTCATTTCAATTGTTCCTCTGGGCATGCTGCAGTGCATGGCAGGAGCACATTGTCACTTGGAAACAGGGACATCCTGGTTTCAGAGAGGATTTGGTGTCGGTGCAGTGCTGGCCACTGAGGCTCAGCTCTGGGTCTGTGTCTCAGCCAGGGGCTGAGGGCAGCGATTTGTGAGGGCTCTGGAAAAGGAAGTCCCCTTCTCATGGCAGGGGAAAACCTGTGAAATCCAACCCTACCCACCTCATTTGGGAAAAGAAAGGAGGGAAAGAGAAAGGCAAGAAATGGTGGGTGCAGACCCAAGCTCTGAGGGCACTTATCCTTGGTCTAAAATCCTCTGGAGGGGCTTGTCCTTGGTCTAAAATGCTGTGGAGCAAGTGAGATCCTCTGAGGGGAGGGCAAGTCAGTGAGATCCAGGCACACGTCAACAGGCAGAAAGACTTGATAGGAATTTGAGATTTTGAGGTGCTGAATCCCTCCTAAAACCACTAATTTCTGGGAAGATAAGGTTGCTCAGCAAATTCTGGCCCAAGGGAAGTTTTGCAGAAGAAGCACCATAGGCAAAGCAGCAGAAAATTCCAAAACCAGATGGTGTTTATTGCTTTATAGTGATGCCAAACAGGAAAGAGGGGGAGAAACTGAAAAGGAATAAGTAGATTTATCTCAAGTCTTTAATCCAAACAGCTCTTTAAAATATATACTTGGATTTTTTTTTTAATATATCTCCTTTGGTACTCCTTTTGATACTTCACTTTTTTCCCAACTCAGTTTTATTCTAGTATCTCTTTGCAGTGTGATATATACTTGGAGATTTTTTTTTTGTTTACTCAGGATTCACTCAGGATTTTTTTTTTTTTGTTTAGGCTGACCAAGCTAATTGTATGCTTGGGATTATTGTAGTAACTTTTTCAGACTTAATCTAGGAAAATTTTTCCCCTGTACATGTATATATGACAAACAATCAGGTGGCTGATTACCACATTACTAAGAATTTCCTACTAATTTATGCTCTCTCCCTCCTCTCCCTATCATGTTATTATTTTGTTAATTTGTGGAATCAATCAACTATTTCATAGAAACTGTAGAGATTGTGATTAAGCGTATAATAAAGACAAATATTTTTAACTGCCTCTCACTGGAAATCTTAGCAACCTTTCTTTCCTTGCTGTCTTAAATAACCAGTGAGTTATAAAGCCAAAATTACACCTCAGCCTTTCACTTATAACAATTAAAAACTCCAGAGTGAAATTATCTGTGTAAGATTAGAACCTATATCTTAAAAAATACAAATATTCACTGCTGTCACATCTTGTTTCAACATTGTGGTTAACATTTGGCCAGCACTTTTATCTTTCCTGGAAAAGTCTACTTATATCAACATTTTGGTGATTTAAGGAATATCAGATTACTTACTTCACATTCAAAGACACAGCATGAGGAACGTTAAATTTTTCTGTTGGAAAATTTTGGTGAAATAAAAACTATAAAATTTCTGTTGAAATGTTAAGTTTTTCCTGAATGTCTTCCTCTCCTCTTTCCTCTCTTCTATCTTAACTACAGCTTGGTGAGCCTCACTTCTAGGCTGAGTGAAATTCCATTGCATCTAGAAATGACCCCATTTCTTCCTCCATTGCAGATTACAGCATCAAAAATGATCTGGTAATACAATTTTTTTTGTTTGGTGAGTAACCATTAATAATCTCAGAAACACCAGGGAGTTAATCAGATAGAATCCATGCTTCCAGTTCTTGACTTGTGTGAGAGTGAGCAATATCAAGTTATAACTTCTTGGCTTAACATTTTCAACTGCATGTGGACCAAACACAAGACCAAGAAATTCATCAGCTGTTTTTTTAGAGGTTTGTGTAAAATGAATTGGTGATTTTAGTGAAGCTGCTGAGACACCACAGAACCAGTAAGTTTTAATCAACTTAAAAGTAAATTAAAGGAATATTTTTCCCTTTACTGACTTAGCAAGAAGAGGCATAAAAATGTCACTGAAATAACCCTAGGATAGCCTGCTAGCAATATTGATGTGGAATTCTGTATTTATAGAGGTGTAATATGTCAGCATTTATTGAAGGCTGGGAAGATTTTGAACTACAGACATAGATCATGTCAGAATATCCAAACTGCAGTAAGATAATGATGCCTATGACAGGTATCTGAAAGTGGTTATCAGCAAAGCCAAGACAGCATCAGAGCCATGATCCTAACTTTTCCATTTTACTTTATTTCTCAGACGAATGGCAGGAACATCAAAGTGAGTGGACCTGCCCAGGTGATAGATTTGACACACAGAGCACAAGAGCTGAATACATTGTCACTTACTAGTCCAACTTATGTCTTAGTTTTAGGAAGACAGGCATAAGAATGTGCATTAACTCCCTTCATTCTTGGGTTAAATCATCGAGACAAATTTAAAAGAACTGTTAAATCTATTGTTTTCAAACTCGATGTTTTCTTTTACTGAGATTTGAAACCACCAATAAGAACTCAAAAAAAAAAAAAGGAATCTCTTCTCAGGTTGATGCAAAGCTGTCACTTGCAATTCAGAGAGATATGATTAGTTTATTTATTTACAGACATACAACCAGTTAATTAAGATTTATCTTATCTCCATTTTAATAACTGCTGTGGCTCTACAGTCTGTGTTTATGATTGTGAACATTCAGCAATCCTAGAATCAGAGAACAATTGGAATGGATGTCTTTGGGCTGGGCTGCTGATTTGAAATATCTTGAAAATGAGTTGCAATATTACCTTGCAAAATTATCATTTAAAAGCTTTGCCTTGGCAAATGCTTGTGCAGTGTTATAAAGAAAGTTATAACAAGAGCTTTAAAATTTATTTAATTAGAGCGACATCCCACATTTTCTAGAAAAAAAGATTTTCTGCCAATTTCTTTTTCAGAAAGAAATATAATTTTGATTATATTTTCTATTTTGGATATAGAAAATATTCAAGGAAATATACTTCTTTTTAAATGGACAAAATCACAACACACAAAAGTGAAATTTCACATTTCATGTTATAAAATATTTAATGTTCAGAAATCCAAAATAAGACATTGGAAACTTGGGCTTGAAAAGTGCCCTTCCTTTTATAAATACTACACTTCTGCCATTAATTATGGAGAAAAAAATCTGTTAGCACATTGCTAATCAACTAATAGAATAGATTACTGCCTTTTTGGGAATTTGAGACCCTTTTTGGCTTTTTATAGCTTTATTTTCTAGCTACTTTCTGATATCATGAAGGTAACCAGAAGGGAAGTCTATGTGTGAAATGTTCCTGTCCAATGGCAGATTCCCCTCTTTGCACCATTTCCTGGAGAGAACCACTTGGACAATCAAATCAAGAGCAAGGACCCTGCAAACAGGTCAGCAAACTCCTTGAGAATGGTTGGAAATGTCCTACCACGTTAGATGAAATTGGTTAAACTTTGGTTTCAGGTGATCTCTGTGAGAGGTGGGTGTCCCTCCCCTTCTCTTGGTTATACAGCCTCAAGACTCGTGTTTGGTCTTGATGATCTCAAAGATCCTTTTCAACCTGAGATTCTGTGAATGCTCTGTCTCACTGACTTTGGTCCTTCTTCCTGTGAGCTCATCAATCCTACAGGAACTACCAGCTGATCTTTTCCTCCCAACCTACAGCACAGTTTGTGCTGGGTTAGTGAAGTGAATTGGTGAAAAGAGTGGCTCAAAGACATCAGAGCCAACCTAAGATAGGAACAGGAGGAGATGTTGGCATAGGGAGGAGAGGGAAGATGGGGAGAACCACAGTGTCACACCAAGCTGTTGAAAGTGAGTTAGCTCAGCCCAGCTCATGGGACTGCACCCTAAAACCTGCTCCTCTGAACATTTTCCCTCAAGTATTTTCCTTGTTTTTTTCAGTGCTCATATCAAAGTATTGAAATTTTTTTTCCCTCTGGTCCTTGACAGTGTCTTAATCCTATATATTTGCACCACCAGAAAAAGACATCAGGAAGTGCCATGCAAAGTTTCAGTGATAAAGCACTAAAATACCTGAGGAAAAATTTAAATTTTACAGGAACTGAAGAGAATAGTGGAGTTAAAATATATTTATCACTCTCTAGTTGCATTTTAAAACCAGAGAAATCATCGAACAGCAGTTTGGATTTTAGCAGCTCATATCTCGCCTGCTCTGGAGGAAACCTGGTGAAGAGGGGGATTGTTAAAGTGTATTAAGGGAATGCTGTTGTCAATAAATATATTCGAGTCCTCCTCACAACTGAGAATATAACACCCTCACAGGGGAGATGGAAAAGTGGAGTGAGCACTGGCAATGTTGACAGCTGAAATTCACAACTTAATCTGTATTTGGTTAAACTGAGATGGTAGGTTGCAAATTGTGGTGTCTGCTGGGTGGTTTTGTCTCCATGCCAGAGAAGGTATTTGCTGCTGGCAGGAAAGGTGGGAAGCCAAGGGAATTGTCTCCACAGTTGGCAAGGCGGGATTTGGCTGAACTTGTCTGCTGAAGTCCTAAACAAAAGAACACCTCCTAGACAACCAGTGTTATGTAGTTTTCAAAGATTTATTTATAATTTTAATAGAAAAAAAAAAACCAAACCACAGGGCAGGAGGTCAAGATCACTTTCATGAAAGCTGCGAGCAGCTTTTTCTTCAGGAGGCTTTGGTGTCATTAATTCAAGGTGTTTACATTTTGCCATGGAGCCTGTACTCACCAAACAGAATATGCACAAACTGCTTCAGACACAAAGCTTGCAACAGATCAGGACACAGTGGTGTAAGAGGTCATCCTTCAGTCAAAGACGGTTTTAAAGTAAGCTATTTACATTTTCCCCAATGGTCTGTAAATCAAAATCTGGTTATTTACAGCATCTCAGCTGAAGGTCAGTGACTTCTATAAATGTGTTGGCTAATTGACACTAGACATAACTGATTTTAAGATCAAACAGTCTTAAATGTTAGGTAAAAATGTGGACACATCTTGTGTGAGCACTTAAAAATTAATTTACCCCTATTTGCATTTGAAGTAGATTTTAGGCCCATTAGTATGAAGTGAAACAGATTCAACTAAAAAGGTTGAAAATCATGTATTTACTTAAATCAGTGTAGGTTCAGGTTCAAAACAGGACTTGGATTAAAGGCACAGCAGCAATGTGTTGTACTTACAGAAAAAAATATTGTGGTGATTGTTTTATTATTCATCTTTAGCACAAACCTACCCTAAGACTGTCAAATACAAGAAATTCATCCTTTCTCTCATATAGGTGCCCCACTATAAAAAAGAAGCAAGCAGATTTAGTGTTTCTCTGGAAATAAGTCAAATGCTGCTGAAGACATAAGTCAGTGCCATTTGACACAACTGATAGCTTCCACTTGAGTAAAATTCATAAATGTTACCAGCATGAGATCTGAACAGATTTTTAATCTCTGGAGTCAGTGGCAGGGCAGTATGGGGAAAACTAGGGTTATTCTGAGTCCTATGTTTGTCTGATGAATAAGAAGGACCTTTTTGAATCTTTGCCTGAGAGCTAGCCTGATATTTATCCATCTATCATTGTCTGTTTTTCCCGTGCATTCCTGTTTTATTCAATTGTGAGTTGCTCTGTCTTTTTTAAAAAGGACTTGCGTGTTTGCGTGAGTAGCCACACAATATTGTAGTTCTCTTCTTTCTGAGATGGAGATTGTAATTGCTTATTGATGGCCTATTTGTATGCTAATGTTGCTCAATAAAAAAAGCAAAAGCATAATTAACGCTCCTGTTTCACCAAAACAGAAAGGGAAAAAGGAAAGCTTGGAAAGGTCAGTGGATTTCACATGATAAATTACTAAATAGTGGAAGACATAGGATCCTACATCCTAGAATGTAGTGCTTTCACGATTTATTAGCTATTATTTATTACAAATGCTGACTATACTTACTTTTCGGTAACTATTTTCTATATACAATGTATTTAGATATTATGACCCTGTGGTTGGTGGCATAATGTACTGCAGCCTGCCAATTTTCAGATGCAGTGGCTTTCAAGGGAACAGCACCTCTGTTTATTCTCCTATATTTCATTAAGGTACAATTCACTAAAAGGGCAGGCAGAGCTGGCTGGCTCTTGGTGCAGAAGCACAAGTCAGAGGACTGAGGTCAGATCCCTTTGCAAACACTCAGGGAGCAGCAACCTGCAGCCCCCAAGGCAGAGCAAGCAGCACATTTACCACTGGAGTCAGTTAGTGTTGGCAGAACAGGCTCCTTGCATACTTGGAAAGCAAGGAAAATTTAAAGCCCAGACCCCTGTGATGTAGTTGGATTTTTGGGTTATACTGTTAGACAGAGAATGAAAGAAACTTTTGGGCAGATGGGCAACTGTGGAGCTGGAGATGGCTGAACAGTGACCCTGCCCTGTTTTTGTGCTGCCTTGGCTGAGAGATGAAGTAAATGGAGCTGCCTTACCTGAGGTGAATTAATGTTAGGCTGGTGGCTGGGGCTGTGTGGACCAAGTGTGACCTGTGGGAGGTTATCCCTGCTTGGACAGGAGGGCACTCGCAGCTCGCTGAGCAGCCACAACGTGAATTGCACTCAGCCATGTGGCTGAGCCTTCAGGTGCTGTCCAGGCTTTCATGTTAAAATGACATCAAACTTCTAATAGGAAGGGAAAAAAAAATCCAAATTATGACCTGAATGCTTATACATAACTGTTAAATGTAATGTCTTGTAATGGAGGTGGCAGTGCCCCAACACCACCATCCAGGGCTTCCCATTAGCATAAAACACATTTTCAGAATTCCCACTCAGAAGTTATTGAATCGTAAAACTACTTCTTCAGGACTATTTTATTTTGTTTTGTTTTGTCTGCAGAAGACAGAACATAGAAAACAGGGCCTTCCCTGCTGTGTAGCTTTGCTTCTTTGAGTATATTAAAAAATACAGTTCTTGCTTTTAGTATTTTCATGTTGCTCATGGAAAGCAGTTGTTGCATAGTCATGGGCTAGTCATACAGTTTAAAACTGAATAAAAGACTATTCCAGGAAAAAAATATTTTATTTCCTAAGAAAATTAAGGATAACAGTAAATTAATTAGAACACATGTCCATATATTAAAAAAACTCCCTATATTGTCCATATATTAAAATATGTTCATATATTAAAAATCCAAACTCAAAGTGCAGCAAAGTCAAAGATTACATTTGCTTTCCCTTGTGTGATTGAGGTCATGGAAATGATATTTTGCTATGCTTCAGAGTCACTGCTGTGTGATAACTGCATGTGGAAATTCAATTTATATGCTACCTTCTCTGCTAGTGTTAATAAAAATATTTCTTTAGTAGTTAATGGAGTTGTTTAGTAAGCATCGGTGAGGATTTGTTCAACACCATAGCATGTGACCTTTATTTCTGGGAAAATAAATCTGATAATGTTTGTGTGTTACTGTACATAATTATCCTCAGTTAGTGGAACTTCATACTGTTTCTTCTTGCCATTCTCTGACCAAAGGTAAATGATGAGGTTTAGGATTTTAGTCTAGGCATAAGAAACACTTATGTTGAGTCAAGGAACACTTGTATGAAATAATTGACTTTGTTTATATCCATCTGCAATTTATCCACAAGAACAGCATTGAAAGGTGACATTTATCTCACAAGTTTCTCATTCATTTCTCTGCTCTGAATCCAACTTTCATGCAGCTCAAGTGCATGATACATGTAGATGAATATTTACTATAGATGATGAAGTGTCCTTTTGACAGTATAATATACTTCACTATAAAAATAAACAGACTGTGCACAAGGCTGTCTGATTTGACTGGTGGCACAGATAGTACCTCACTTATCTAGTGCTTTTCATCACAAGATCTCAACACCATTTACTGAAGAGGGAAGTACCATTACCCTTCCTTGGTAATTCCACATCCTTAAGTGGATTTAGCAGTGTTTGAAGATACTGAGACCTCAGAAGTTCCTCTCATAACACCTACAGCATTCTTACTCAAAATTGTATTTAATTTATTTATATTATTTTAAAATATTTGAAAACATTGTGACACTGTAGAAACAGATGGAGGTTTGTATTTTGATATTCCCAGGGGTAAATACAAGTTTCTACTCAGGCTGTGTTCAATTCTTCAGCAAATATTGTAATTCCAATAACATAAATTAAATTTTTCTTGCCAACAATTTGCTCTCTTATTGGAAATCATGTCTGGAATGCTAATGGAGAAAATTTGCTAAGTTTAATCTTTAGTTTAACTCTGCTGTAATCCATGACTACAAAGGAAGGATGAAACACCCAAACTCATACCACATCCAACAAAATGAGAGCTTATAGAAATACAAAATTTTGCTAGAAAGAAAAGAATTAAAAATAAATCCAGGCTTCACCCCAAAGAAGAGAATAAAACAGAAACTGAGTTTTAAAGAATCATGTTTATGACAAGGAGCTGAACAAGTTTGCTAAGAGATTTATATGTGTTCTATACCCTTTCATCTTCGTTGCTTATTGAGGACCATGATATCTGGGACATCTACTTCATTAATTATGTCCTGCAAAAATATAACCTGCTGATAGGAATTCGGTATGCAGAAAGCCTGAGAATCAACCCATCTATCCAGAAGTCTAATGTGTGGTATCTGGCTTTAAAATACAGCACTCTTAATGTTAAACCTGCTCTTTCTGAAACAAATTGGTACAGAGGGTGCCTGGTGAATGACTTGACACCACCACCTGCCCTTAAGGTCTTTCCTGATGTCTGCATGGGATGTGTGGGCACAAAAAGTAAGGAAAGTAAAATTCTGGATGGGACTTATGGGAAGCAAGCCTCCTTGCTTGCTGGTGTTGGCTGATGACAAGGTCACAGTGCTGAGGTCACCCTCCTAGAGTGAACTTGGCAAGGCAGGCGGTGATTTCCACAGGAGGGGAGAACTGGCTTTGGGAAACTGTGCCATGGCAGTTGTGTTTGCTGGTGAAAGACAAAAGAATCATATTCAGAGCCATTGGATACATTTTGGCTTTTAGACAAGGAAGGACGAGTAATGAAGTCTTCCCTCAGTATCTCATTGAAAATCTGAGATGTTGGCTCTTAGCATGGCAGTGACACATTGCAAATCTTAAAAATAGAAAAGATGGATTTGTTTCTGGTAGATACATTCCAGCTAAGTCTCTTATTACCATGGTAGACTTTTGTTCACTCTGATTATCTTCATGGCATGGACACCATAAGTTGGGGATCTCTCTGGTGAGGAAATTTCAGAGAAAGGGAAGAAGTGTAAGTAATGCAGTTCTATTCAAGCTGGACCAAGTAATACTTCAATAAAAATACTACACTCTACACCTTTAAGTGTGTCCCTTTAAGCATCTCTGAAATTTCAGTAGAGATGCTACATTTTCTGAAACAGCTGAACTGCCTGATCCCCAGGAATTGCAGCATGATTAGATGATGCTGTTCCCTGTCCCTCTATGCCTGGAGGACAGAGTTAACCTTTGAATTTGTCCATGCCTGAGCTTTAATAAAAACGTTTGTGAAGTTGATGCATTTGAATAGATTTTATCCAGTGAGTAGTAAGGAGCCTGTATTAGTGGTGCACATGAAATGTCACACTAGGGCCAAGCCTCTCTTGAGCCCCAGGATTGACACAGACATGTACTTCTCAGCCCAGCATTTTCTCAAGCTTAAAAATCCCAATACTCTCTTATTATTTGTTTCTGCAGTGCTGTGTACAGTGACAAACAGAATGATGCCTTGTTGGTCCACTTACCTCTGTTATGAAATCAAATTAAAATATATTCGTCATTCATGGCCAATTTAGCTCCAAAAAGAAAAGAATATAAGCCAACACAATGAAATTAAAAAATATTACTAATCGAAGTGATTGCATTAGGGCAGATTACAGCCTTCAGGTGTCAGCAGATTCGTTTTTAAAGTAGACTCCTGTTTTCAGTGTTTGCTGACCCACATCTAAGGACAGCTGAAACACAAACATTTAATTATGAACTAAATTATTTATAGTATATCTCTGAGTATTTTTTTTTTCAGTTCTATTTTTCTCACAGTCAAATGATTTGATGAAGAAATTAAATATCTCCTGAATTTCAGTTTGGGTTCTCGCTGCTGCTTGTGCTTTCTCTTTAAAGTATCAACTTTTCAGGAACAGATTTTCTCTCTCTACTATGCCAAAGACAATGAGGTCCTTGACCTAGAAAGGCAGACCTTTGGGAACCTACCCCAATACAAATAAGTGTTAGTAGTAACATAATGGCATCCCAGGTGCAGAATGTGCTGCAAGGTCCTGATTTGCCAACAAGGACCCCTGTGAGAGGGCTCTGGGCAGACTTGTGCACTCAGGCGAGTGGCACCATGGCTCTTCTCATCACAGCCAGCCCGCTCTGAGAGTGAAGCTGTCTCCTGTGCGTGACAATTTTTTCTCATGTGGTCTGTTTTCTGAAAAGGTAGGAAAAGATGGGCAAAAGTCCTCTTCTATTTTGCTTTCTGGTATTCCTTCTTAATTCCAATACTTGTCAACTGAAAAGATGGAAGTCATTTGCAGATGTAGATATTTTTCCTTTGAGTTCCTTTATCTTTTCAGCAGTTTTCACACCCCTAAAAATTGCATCCCAGAGAACTTATATGCATGCCTCTCACTTGAGCTCCATGCTGATCTTCCTCCCATTCTCCTGCAAATGAAAGCAGTGATTTCAAAGGCTGGGGTCTTAACTGATACTATTGAGCAAACTCCTGAATGGCAGCAAGGAAACTGAATCTAACAGAGATACAAACAGTGCTCTCTGCTGTACACTGAAACATCATGCAATGACTATCACTGATGTGTGTTTACGCTTCCCGTGATTTTCAGAGTTTTGTCTCATATGATGCTGTTATGCTATAAAATTATATTATTATTAGTAGTAGTAGTAGGAGTAGGAGTAGTAGTAGTAGTCTATATAGCGTATCCTAGAAAAGAAAGAAAAAGGAAAGATGAAAATAGCAGAAATTGCACTGACCATATTACTTGCAATCTGTTTGATCCTAAAATGCCTGGAAAAATCTTACATCGGGAGAAAGACCTGGAAAAGAGGAAGCGAACGTACTTTCTGGTTTCCAGTTGTAACTTATAGCCCCCAAACTCTCAAAGTCTGTATCTCATTTGAGTGGCTAACCACAATTGAAATCAGAGTGTTGTTTGGTCCCACTCACTGAGGAATACTACTGTGGCACAACGCAAACTCTGGCAGTTTCCAAAGCTGTCAGAGTGGCAAAAGGGCTGGAACAACCATGAATATCAATCTGTGATAGGGGAAAAAGTGCAATAATTTAAGCTGTGGCCAGGTTTGGGTTTCGACACAAACATATACAACCCTGTGCAGGTGTATGTCATGGAATGTAGTATTTTGAGGGTTTTAGGCACTAATCTCCTGCTGTCCCCTGCTTTTCTGCTATGGCACAGGTGTTCATACAAGCATGCTGCAAATTGTGTCTTTCCTTTCTTGTGACAGATGTGTTTTCCTCTTGTTCTATCCTCAGAAAGCAGCAGGAGTTAGGTGTCAAGAAATCAACCTCTTGTAGCAAAGCTGGGTTCTGTCTGTTCCTGCACTCAGCAAGCAGAAGGGGAAATTCCATCAATGTCGTTAATGCTTTGCCTGGATTGCAGTGGAACTGTACAAGGAATAAGCACTGCTCACTGTATCTGTCAGCAGAGATTTATTGTGTTTGTCTTGAAGGTGTCAAGTAGCAGAGAGGCTTTAGAAGAGAAAATGAGCATGTGTATTTGCTGAGCAGCTCCTGCAAAAGTATGGAGAGGGTGCTGGAAAGGACTATGCTGTCATGGAACTGGGAGTCAGGAGATGTTCTGCTTCCAGGTCTCCAGGCTATCCTTGTTACCTTTTCATCTCTAGTCTCTCATCTGGCTAGGTGCTCAGTTTTCTGATGTCTTGTCATATGTATGTCCAAGATTGAGCAGAGCTGGTCTGGAGCATGTCAGGGCAGTGTCGCTGTAGCAAAGATATGAGGACCAGAAGTGCTGGAGCAGGCCAGTTCCGAACAATATGCCATTATTTTCAGTCTGGAAATTCCTGAGGTAAAAATCTCCAGGCTGCAGGGCTGCTCTGGGAAGGCATTCCCATATGCCCAACTTGTCCTATGTTTTTTCTTCTACCTGTTCTTAGCCACTGCCAGGAACTGGATCTAGGACTCCACAGATTCCTGGTCTGACCTAGTGTAGCTGTTCTTATGTTCTTGTGTTTTGTTATGTTAACTCCCTCTATTTTTCAAAATGTACTGGAGAGGAGGAGGTACTTTAAAGTCCAGTCATTCTTCCCAGGTTACAGAAGGAGACCCAGGGGAGGGTCAGGGGTTTAACAAGTAGATATTGACTGAACACAGACAATGAAGTCAGCAATATTCCTTACAAGACTTACTTATTAGTTGCATAAACCTTATTATCTTTCAACTAAATGGCTTTATATCTAATTTACCATCTGATGACGGGATAGCCTTAAAACCAGTAGTTACTCAGTACACTGCTTATGATACCCTGCTTTTATTTATACTATAGCTTATTACTCAAGTTTGTCATTTCTCATAGACAAAAAAGGAAAGATAAAGTTTTTGCTTCAGCTTTCCTGTATTTCAAAAAGAAAGCAGATGATGGCAAATTCTTTATTATTGAGTTGACTGAGAAAAATGGCAATTAGGCAACACATGATGGACAGAGGGGAGCCTTACAGAAACAGGCTCTATCCTGAGTTAATGTGATGTCATCCTGATTATGGAGTTGAGAATTTTGGGTGTAAAAGAGAAGAACTTGTTCTGCAGAGAGACACTTTGTTTTCTGACATCGTAGTCTTTCTCCTGACATCAGCCAGGATCTATATGCTTCCTTTTGAGCACAGACCAAGTTCCACACTCAAGCTTGAAAGCTCTACCCTCACACAGTGCAGACTCTGGGACACTTGCCTACAGGGAGAATAACTAGGATGGTGCTGGCTCAGCTGAGCTACCAGAGTGCCATTCTGTGAGATCAGAGAGCTGATGCCAAGTGGGGAAGTTGGATGGGCTCCTTTCTTCCAGTGCTGCATGCATGCAGCAAATAATTTTGGAGCTTTTAGGCAGCTAATTGCTGATGTTCTTTAGCTGGCAATATTAATGCAGAGTGTAGGTCAGGGAACACACTGTACCTTAGTTTACTAGTCCACCTTCCCCTGCCTGAGGCTCCTCTCTGAAAAGATCAGGTTTCCTCATGCCCAGAGTCTTACTCACTTGGGGCACTCAGACAAGTGCACATGCGTCACTGTACCCTGGAGTCACTTATCCTGCTGACTGCCACTAGACACCTCCACACCTCCCCAGCTTAGTGAGAATTAGCAGCAGTAAATGAGTACTTATATCCTGCCATCTTTCTGCAAGTCTGGGCATTTTGGCTTAAAACAGCTCCCACTGAGGCTGCTATGTTTCACATGTAAACAGGTGCATTTTCCAGTGGTTTTACCCTGGGAGCAGCAAATTGCATCAGAAGGGAGGAGAAGACAGTTGGATATTTTTTATTTCATGCATTGCCGTGACAGGATTCCTCAGAAATAATTTTGAGGATTAAACTTCCTGGAAAAGGAGTGTCCCTTAATATATACGTGTGGATGGTATGAGGAGGCACTTACGTGACTTCAGTTCTTCCATTATTTGTCTTTAGAATTACTGGCTTTATAATCTTATTATCTGTGGGTCCTGTGTTATTTTATTTCCTTATGAAAAAGGAACATAAAGAGAAAGGTGCTAATATCTCATGACCTAATTTAGCTGGAGCCATGCTCTTCTTTAGCATCACAATGGCTACGTCAGTGGACAATTCCCAGGCCTAGTGATTTGTCACTCCTATATTTAGATTCTCAGTCATACTTATGTATATTGCACAAAACCAGTCCCACATCAGCTTTCACAGCAGTCTGGGTGGAATTGCTGTGTATTCCGCTCAAGCCTTTTATCCTTGAAGGAAAAAAAAAAACAAACCAACATTATTTTTATTCATTGTTGATTCACCTTTCTGATAGTGGTATGTTGTGCACACTACCACCTTCTCTCTCTTCCAAAATAAAAACCAGCTGGCTTTTGACATTCCTGATCAGGTTTAGGAGTCAGCTAGGTGCCAAGTTTCGCTCTTCTTGGTATTATGCAACACTCCTACAGAGCCCTCAAGCAGAACATTAGAAGCCTACACAACCTTAAGCTGAAAACTAGAGGTGTTTGTACAATGAGGCAGCAATTTTGAAGATTATGCCCTTGAATGTCAGTGCTTCTTTGTGGATGGGTCAGAAAGTTTTCATGTCCCTTTTCCCAGTACTGCAAGCCAGCTGGATGCAAGCCAGATCCTGTCTAGAAGCTGTGCATCGTAGTATTAGCCTGGGCCAAAAATTCCTCTCTAGTGACAAGGCATCTAACTCAGGCTCAGTGCCACGTTGTTGCAACCGGACTTAGACATGTCTGTTTTCATGGAACACGCAGGGAACAGAAGTGAGATGGTGGTGCCTGCCCTGACCACCTGCGTCTCCTTCATTTTCTTCTGAGGGCTCTGCCCTGCACTGACTTCGCTTGTGCTTTCTGACTCGTACAGAATTACATTCAAGCAACCTGAGTTGAAGAATTCTGGCAGTAGGATTGTCTTTTCTGATAATTAGATAAAAAGAACAGTCCTGTCTTCTTTGTTTCTTCTCTGTTGATAACTTAGACCCCAGAGTATGTAGAAATAGAAGAGGTTTAGATGATCTGAAGATACAGGTTGCATTGATTTGTTACCAAGCTATCACATCCTGTGCCCCTCTCAAAATTCCATCAGTACTCGATCCAAAGAAGAAATCATAACTATTTTTTCCTCTGCCACAGCTGTGCTTTTAGTATGCTAATGGAAAATATGTTGGAATTTTGACTTATATTCTAGTTTGAAATAGATACATCCAGGCAGTGATTCGACTGGAAAACTCCTTACCACACCCAAAAGAAATGAAATGAGTAATTACAAATATTCTCTTTAATCATGGAAAAGAGCCTTGTATCCAAATTTATGCAGACTCCCTTAAAGACATGGACAGGTTCTCCTTTCATCATCATCAGATTTGCTTTGTGTCTCTCAGTTAGCGTCCTTTAAGTTGCACCACTGGTTTATGCTAGAGGTACGGAGAGATCTTGCTCCCAGGCATCTGAGGAAATTCCACCCTCTTCCTAATTTTTGTGTCTTTTGTTATTTCTTGTATGAACTGGTATCATAAATATTTAGATAGAAATGGCTAATGGGAAAATGGTATGGTTTCTAAATTCAATGAGCCATTAAATAGGTTCTAATAATCTCAATAAAAGTTTGGAATATTTAATAACGAGAATCAGACATATAGGTTGCTTGATTGCTACCAGACTCTCCGTAAATATTGCCAGTGGTTCATACACCACGGGTTCCTCAACACCCTCAAAGAAGAGCCTCTGGGGATGGGGGAGGGAATCAACCAAATAATGTGTAAACAATGTGCTGTTCAAGAAAATATAGCTGGGTTTTTTGAAAATGCTGTTCACCCTATGCTTTTTATCATTGCTGTGGAAGGTTTAGAGGTTTTCCAATAAGCAATTAGACACCTAATCACACTTTGCATTTATAGTAATTTACACTTATATTGCATGTAACATCATGGGTTGCAGAGGCCTTTACTAGAATTGATACTCTCACAAATTGGAAATTTAAGATGAACACAGTCACCTTCTCCAAGGCAAAGGCCCCTCAGGTCTCAGAGACTGGGGAAGATGTTAGTTTAATCAAATTACATTGGGCACAGAGCCAAGTGAGAAATTTTGGTTAGCAGCATCTTCCTCTAGAACCCTTCTCTTCCTTGACTATATAGTGAATTTAGGAATTGCTTAATTAGGTAATTGAAAATTAGGTAAAGTTAGGGTCCTAATGTACATTGCAGGTCTCCTCTTTGTTCTATCCAACTAAGGTAAGATTTAAACTAAGAAGAATTAAATATTTAACAGGACAGGTGAAGACACTCAAAGGCCTGATATGTGTTTCTACAAAAATTTCCTTGAATAAATGTGAAAATCTTCCCTACCTTGGTCAGTAATATATGGGCCAAACTCACTGAAATATTTTTGTAATGAGCAGCCTGCTTATGTCATAGAATCATAGAATGCTTTGGATTGGGAGGGACCTTAAAGATCATCTCATTCCAGCTCCCCTGCCAAGAGAAGGGACACTTTCCACTGGACCAGGTTGCTCAAAGCCTCATCCAGCCTGGCCTTGAACATTTCTAGGGATGAAGCAGAGCTCCAGCTTCTCTGGGCAGCCTGTTCCAATACCTCACCACCCTCACAGGAAGGAATTTCTTCCATGTATCTAATCTAAATCTCCCCTCTTTCAGTGTGAAGCCTTTGCCCCTTATCATTACAGATGGTCTCCAGTTCTCTTGTAGACCCCTTTAGGTACTGGAAGGCCACAATGGGGATTCGCTGTAGCCTTCTCTCCTCCAGGCTGAACAGCCCCAGCTCTCCCAGACTCTTTAGGAGAGGTGTTCCAGGGCTCTGATCACCTGTGTGGCCTCCTCTGGGTTCACTCCAACTGCTCCATATTTTTCTTATGCTGGAGGCCCCAGAGAGGTGGGGTCCCACAAGTGCACAGAAGGGGGGAGAAACACCTCCCTCAAGCTGCTGAGCACTCTTCTTTTGATGAAACTCAGGATATGAGTTCAATGTCCTCGTTGGACTTTTGATCTTGTGACTTCTGAAAGGTGGCAGTAAATGCTTCCATCTGTGGAGACCCCCAACTATAAAGACCCCCATGCTTGTTTGACATTCTCTAGAGGTGCCTTTCTGCAAGGCAGGACCGTGTCTGCCCATTGTTACAGCCATTTATGATGTTTGATGAGATAGATCAGAGCTTCAGGTGGTACAGCTGCAGGAAGCAATAAACTAGTTCAACATTCTCCTAGCTCGTATTAACTAGATAAGAGGCTCTCACATTAGCTGTACTGCACACCTTTTAAATTTGCAGTGGAGGAAGTGTGAGAACAGGGAAAGGAGAGATGCTTGATCTGCCCTACGCCTTCCTTGCTCTTATCTCCTTGTGCAAATGATAGATGAAGTTACTATGCCTGTAATCCCTGCTGAGTGAACAGAAAAAAAGAATGAATAGTGTTTCCAAAACATTTGCAGCAAGATTGCATAATCCTTCTGCAGAGATCTGCAGGATCCACCTGGCCAACTGTTTGTGCAGCTGTAGCTCTTCTTGCAGCTCTGGCCATGCCCACATGGATTTTCTCTGACTTAGGAGGTGACACCTGCCATTAAGCACCATTGCTCCTATTTTTTACTTACTTATGGATGACTTTACTTACTTATGGATGTACACACCATGTGTAGGGTGGGACAATTATCCCTCTGAAGACATTAATTTTTTTGGGTTTGTTCATCGTGGGAGCATTAAACAGCTGATGACCTAGGTCTCCTATCCCTCAGACTACTATTTGTTCATTTGTCTCTTGGTATTTCCTATATCTGATAAATCTGTCCTCTGTCCATTTAAAGTTAATATTACATTAGCTGTTCAGTGTGGGAGCTGATTCTTGGTTGTGCCTTACTCAGCTTAAGAGGACTCTGGGGCACAAGACCTGCAGATGTTACCTTGATAATAACCAAGATTGCATTTCATGGCATGTGTCCTGGTTTCAGCTGGGATAGAATGAATTTTATTCTTAGTAGCTGGTGTGTTTTGGGTCCTGTATGAGAATAAAGTTGCTAACACGCTGATGTTTTGGTTGCTGCTAAGCAGCGCTTACCCTGAGCCAAGGACTTCTGTGTCCTGGGCTCTGCCAGTGAAGGAGGTGCACAAGAAACCAGGAGGGAGTATGGCCTTGACAGGTGACCTGAATTGGCCAAAGGGATATTCCACACCCTGGAATGTCATGGGGGAATTGGTCAGGAGGAGTTGATTGCTGCTTGGGATTGGACTGAACATCAGTCAGTGGGTAAAGAGCAATTGTATTGTGCATCACTTTCCTTTCTTGGATTTTATTCTTCTCTCTTTTTGCTTTTATTTACAACTACTATTGTCATCATCATCATCATCATCATCATCATAATTTTCATTATTATTGTTACTGTTACTGACAACTTTATTTCACTTATTAAACTGTTCTTATCTCAACCCATGGATTTTACCTCTTTCAGATTCTCCTCCTGTTTCACTGGGAGTGGGAGGAAGGGGTAGGAGTAAGTGTGTGGCTGTGTGGTACTTAGTTGCTGGCTGGGGTTAGAGCTCAACTACATGTATGCACATCTCTAACTGGGTACCTCTTGCATATTTGGAAGCATAAAAATATCCATTAATTTCAGTGATGGATATCCAAGTCTGTTGATCAGGTTCAACTAGGTAAAAAAAAGTTGAACGTATTCACAGTAATTTAACTCCAGTGGCATTAATGAAAGTGCACTGATGGAGAGAACAACCAGAATTAGACTATGTAGTATGATGCATTGCCCTTTCAGGCAGCTTTACAAATCGTGAGCCCTATATCTGCACAGAGTTTATGTTACATTTAGGCTCTTGTCAAGGAATCCAATCTGTGCGGGAAGTCTTTCATGGGTGCACAGAATTCCATTAATGACAGCAAGGGCCCATCCAGGCAGCAGGACACACATGTGTCTAGGTAAAAGGGTGGTGGCATATATATTTATGTATTAATTCATTAATTAATTTATTAACAAAATGCCATCATTATCACAAAAATGTTTTATTTCCAGGTTGAAAGGAAGCGGCTTTCACATGTTCTGCTGTGGCACTTCAAGACAGCTCTGAGTGTTTTATCAAGCCGATGACACTAAGATAGTGAAGGGTCATATGGAAATTATGTGCCTGGAGTTCTGCCAGAGCTACTGAATCACATGCTTGGTTCTTTCTAAAAGCAGTTGTGATCTTTGGAAACTTGTACCATTAAACCTGTACTGGCCACTAACATGGTGCTCACTTTTCGCAGCCAACTACAAAATAGGTGGAAGGTTCTGTTTTTCTGGCCTTCTTTATCACCCATGTGTCTGGAAATTCAGGTAGGCAGAGATAGTCCTTCCATTCCTCTGTTACATGCAAACAGATACTCTGTGACACAGGGCATTTTTGGCTGTACTTGCTAATTTCTTTCAGGTAAGAAATCTATGTTCAGAACTTGCTTTTGAGAGCCCAATCAAATGGAAGAAAACCCTTTATTGACAGCACGCTCCTGTGTGCTAATTGACTGATAGGCAGAGAAGGTAGGAACTGTCCTTGTACCCTCCTTTAATCAGTTGGTGGTGGAAATCTGAAATTCTTCCTCATCATGGCAACAAGTGGAAAATATAGCAGAAAGAGGAGCATACTTTCTGTGCTGGCTTGCAAGTGTGGCAAAGGTCTGACTTGCTTGTAAAGCCTCTGCTAGTGCAGTGGCAACTCAGTGAAACTGAGCTATTGTAGTGAATGTGATTATTTGCAGCCTGTATATGCACTTGTGTCCCTCTGTAGCCCTCTATGGGGGCTGCCAAGGTCTTGTCTTTGGAACACCCCTTGTTCTCCACTCTAACAATAACCTCACTGCATAGCTTTGGCTGGCACCTCGCTGGTGACTGCTAGGCAGGGCTCTGTTTGAAATTAGATACAACAGGCTGCCTTCAGAGTGAATGCTGAGCCTGCAATTACAAATTCAAGCCTACAAAACCACAGCTGCAGCATGGCTATAATGGTTTCTCAGAGGTGTTCTTGCAGCAGAGTGTGGCTGGGTGCGATGACTGATGTGTGGGCTAGGTAAACTCATACCTCTAGCTCTTCATTTGTGGTCTCAGGCTGTGATCAGGCATGTTACTCCAGATAGAATTGAGCCAGGGTAAGAGGTTATTGTCTGCTTGTCATGATTCTCCTTACTACTCTGGGTACTCCCATCCCTATACCTCCTGAAATAACTGCTTATGTAGTCTCTTCCTACCCTAAGCTTCCCTCCTCACCAAATGGGGAGGGCCTTTAAACTTAATGAAGTAAGCAACATTTATTTATTTATCTCTTGTCTGACTGGTTTTCTGAATGGTGTAGTTTGAAGGGGTAGTTTAAGGTTTAAGGTGACCTGCCTGGTAGATGCAGGAAGGGCTGTGGATGTTGTCTATTTGGAGTTCAGCAAGGCCTTTGACATTGTCTTCCACAGCACACTCCTGGAAAAGCTGCAGCCCGTGGCTTTGACAGGAGCTCTCTTTGCTGGGTTAGGAACTGGCTGGATGGCCGGGCCAGAGAGTGGTGGTGAATGGTGCCACATCCAGCTGGGGACAGTCACCAGTGGTGTCCCTCAGGGGTCTGTCTGGGGCTAGCTCTGTTCAATATTTTATTGATGACATGGACGAGGGGATTGAGCCTTTCATTAGTAAATTTGCAGATGTCTCTAAGCTGGGAGCGTGTGTTGATCTGTTGGAAGGTAGGAGGGCTCTGCAAAGAGACCTGGAATGGTTGGATGGATGGGCAGAGTCTAACAAGATGAAGTTTAAGGAGTCCAAGTGCCAAGTCCTGCATTTTGGCCACAATAACCCCCTGCAGTGTTACAGGTTGGGGACCGTGTGGCTGGACAGTGCCAGGCACAAAGGGACCTGGGGGTGCTGGTGACAGCCGGCTGAACATGAGCCAGCAGTGAGCCCTGGTGGCCAAGAAGGCCAGTGGCCTTCCTGTATCAGGAATGGTGTGGCCTGCAGGAGCAGGGAGGTCATTCTGCCCCTGTACTAAGCACTGGTGAGGGGCACCTTGAGTGCTGTGTCCAGTTCTGGCCCCTCAGTTTGGGAAGGACATGGAGAGGCTGGAGCGTGTCCAGAGGAGGCAACGAGGCTGGTGAGGGGCTGGGAACACAAACCCTGTGAGAAACCACTGAGGGAGCTGGGGTTGTTTAGCCTGGAGAAGAGGAGACTCAGGGGTGACCTTATCACTCTCTACAACTTCCTGAAAGGTGGCTGCAGTCAGGTGGGGGTTGGTCTCTTTCTCCAGGCAGCACTGACAGAACCAGAGGACACAGTCTCAAGCTGCACCAAGGGACAGTCTCAAGCTGCACAGGCTGGATGTTAGGAAGAAGTTTTTCACAGAAAGAGTGATTAAGTTCTGGAATGGCCTGCCCGGGGAGGTGGTGGAGTCACCATCCCTGGATGTGGTTGAAGAAAGACTGGATGTGGCACTGGGTGCATGGTTTAGCTGAGGTGTTAGGGCATGGGTTGGGGACTCAATGATCTTAAAGGTCTCTTCGAACCTAGACATTCTGTGATTCTGTGAAGGTTGGTCTATACCAGTGGGTTGGTGAGACTTTTTACCAATTTACCTTCCCCAAGTGAAGACAGACCCACTTTTACCACTAACATGGCCAGACACTCCTGCTGCTCCCTTGTGCTGATCATATACAGCCATGAACATTGTGCTAATTGAATGTGCTGATTCATCTCTCCAGAAGGGTAAAGTGAACACTAGAACTGGTGAAGGAAAGGACTGGACTGTGCAGCTGGGGCAGAGCCAAAAGAGTACAAGCATTTGCTGACAGCACATGCCTACAGATGTGAGCAGATGAGGCAACCCTGGGATCTGTAGGGAGCATCTCTTGTACATCTCCACTGCTAGATCTGAAGGGGTGGCAACTTCAGGATATGGGAAGAGATTGATAATGAGTTGATGAACTCCCAGTTAAGGCTTCTGGATGCCTAGCAACTTGTTAAGGTGTTCAGTGGAGATCACTAAATGCAGCCTTTTGAGAAACTAGTCAGGAGTTTGTAGCTTCTCCAGGCTGCAGCTGGGAATACAATCTGCATTTGGAACCATGGGAAGTTGTTTGGTTAAAGCTCTTGAGCATGTTTCATTGGAGGAGTGCCTCAGCAGTGCCTGTTTCTTTGAGGTCTGATGGGATTCTGGTGGGATGAGGACATGCATCTACTGCTGGGTCCTGCCTGGGTCCTCTCCCCACGCCAGGTGAGAGTGGCTTGGCAGACAGCTGATCCAGTGAATTGCAAATATGAACTGTCCTGCAAGTGATGATGAACATGAAAGGGAGGAATAGTAACCATGGTATTTAATTGCAATATTTGAATTGGTTTGATTACCTATGCCCTGCATCTTCAGGCTCCCCACTCTCCTAGGAAGAATGGGGAGTTGTCCATGACCCGTGCAACACCTCGCAGGGCAGATGTGTGTCTGTCACTGCTGCCACTGAGTGGCAGATAAACATCTTTGCTCTTCTAGCTCAAATGTAGGTAAATGAGAGGACTAAGCTCTGATTTTCCTCAATTTTCCACTCAGGCATGTCTTCGTAACCCAGCATGCTCCTGTTTATACAGGGAAATGCCAGCTCAGCAGCAATGAGTAGAATGATTTCCCACTCTCCTTGGTGCTTAAGCTGGAACATTTTGTTACAAGTGATTAGGCCATTAACTCCCCAACTCCAAACAGGACTAAGAAGGAATTAAATGCTTGGGAAAGATGTGTTCAGTGGCGTTTTAACTTGCTCTGCTCCTTAAGGCAAGATCCATAAACCTCTTGGATGTAGCCAGAGACCTCTTCAAATAAACCCTGACCCTGGGCACTTCATTGGTGAATGCATTTGCAACTTCACCCACTCTTTCCATCAGACTTTTCAGACATCTCCTGCGTAGTCTCACCCTTCATAAGAGCTGAGACCTGCAGTAGCTATAAAACTTGAGGAGTAATGAAGCTAATCCCTAATTGAAATGAACACCTCAGATTATATGTTGGAGCTTCCTGTTTTATTAGAGGCTGTTCCCTCCCCCTGTGTTGTCATTGAAGAGGTTACACCATGGATTTGCAACTTCCCCAAATAATGAGGATTTTCTGGTGGAAAGACCTGGGCTGGAGGAGTGAGAAGCCTGAGAAACTCGACATCCAAATACCCCATCTCCCACACAGCCAGGGTGTGTGCAAGCCTGGAGGATTTCCTCAGAGGGAGGTGGTGATAAGGCAGTCCTGTTTCACAGCTCAGCTGGTGTGGAGCTGCGAGATTCCTGCAGCAGAGGAGGGTTTCACTGATCCCTGCCTGAGATCAGTGCCCATGAGCCAGCCCAGTGGGGAACACGCCTGGCCCTTCCTACCCCGCTGCAGGACAAACTGCAGTGCAGCTGGAACCTCAATCCATCAGTCCAGAGAGGGATGTGGCTTGAGCTCGAGGCTCAGCTCTGTGTCTGCCGTGTTCTTTGGGGAGAGGAGAGCAGCACTGCAGTCCCCATCCAAGATTTTCTATTTCTTCCATTCTCCAGCTTTTCTCTTCCTTGAAGACAACAGATGAACCAGATTCCCTACAAAAGTCCTGACACCCTTCTCCCAGCTGCTCTGGCCTCCCTCACCCTCTGCCCTTGTGTGTGGGGGGGCTCTGTGGGGGCCCATGGCTCTGTGGGCAACCTGTGCACCTCACCTGTGACAGACACCCCCAAGAACATGGGGACAGGATAATAAAGTCATGGAATCATCAAGACTGGAAAAGACCTCCAAGGTCATTGACTCCAACTGCTAACCTAGCACTGTCAAGGAAAGCCAGCTCCCCATTTCTGTCAGCTGAATGATGCCCTTTCAGGATTTATTTTGCACCACTTTTGTAATTAAAATGTGTTAGAAATGATGTGCAGGCTCCTTGCTTTTTGCAGAAGGACTTGGCTTTTTTCCATGTGTTCATGCTGTGGGCTGTGTGAAGGAAAGCAGAGTGGAGTCTGCTGTGATCTCATGCTTGGCTTTCACCAGCTTCTCTCTAGATACACACAAAATTTTGGCTAGCAGGGACTTTACAAAATCTTGAAGATCTGTAAAATATTCTACAGAACAGGGAGTGTGGAGACATGATGCAGCAGTTCTCAGTTTCTCATCTGAATTTTGCAGCTGAACCTAATTTTTGGCTCTAGGTTCAGTGTGCCCATCTGGGAAGTGGATTCCAGAATGCTAAGGTGGGTTCCTTCAGCTCAGCTTGTTCCCACTGCCACAGCTTATCTTGTAGGAGATGTGGGGAGAGACCTTCATCATGCAACAGGCCAGACTGTTCCTGTCTCTGCAGGGTAATGTGCTCACAACCTCACTGCAGCAGAGGTGGGAAGGTGACCTCCGACAGGGCTGGTCTTCAGCTGGCAACAGACCTCTGCAAAGGGAATGGCTCTGCACAGAGCATCATTTTGCTGTTTCTTTGCAGTGACACGGGCTTGGCTGGTGTGAAGCTTACAAATTAATTTTAGTCCCTGTCTTAGAAACACCAGGGAAGCATTAGATAATGAAGGCAGCACAGCCTCCATGCCTCCTGTGGGTGGGTGGAAAAGAGAGCCTTGTTTCCTCACACTGCGATCAGTGCCATTCACAGGGTTTTAATGAGTTGCACAGAAAGAGTTAGGAGCAAAACAAGGAAAAAAAAAACAAACCTCGCCCTTCTGTGAAAGCAGAGCCACAACAACCCCCTGAATCTAGATAGTCAGGACGGGAAAAGAACATGGCCTCACCCATAATTTATGGCTCACTATACAGCCACAGAAGCTTTGCCGCTTGCAAATACGACCCTTAGTGGGTTATTAACCCGAGTCTCAAGAGGCTCATGTTAACACATTCATCCTGTTAATTAATTAGCTGAAATATGCATGCCTTCCTCTGATGCTAGCTTGCAAAGGGTAACATGAATTTTGATTATACTTAATCCCATATGAAATACAACAGACACTCACACTATGTAAACACTGACGGGCAGCTTAGAAACCTCTGTGATCCAGCAGGATCTGATCACAAGTGCTGGTGTCTGGCAATCCGAAAAAATATTTCAACACAGAACTGCCATGGTATTAAAAAGAAAGTGGTGTTTGTTTCGTAACAGGCTTGTTTTTGGCAGCAATGGATGCAGTTGTAATACTAACTCCAGTCAGGCAGTCATGTTGCAGAGGCGTTATCAATACACTTTTCAAACTTTCTTTGTGGAAGAGATATAAATTTATTTGCATCCAGAAGCCTGCCATCTACAAAGCTGCTATAAAGCCTTGGCAGTGAATAGCTGACTTCGAATGTCCTGCTACACACCTTTGCCAAACATTTCATACACAGCAGGTGAGTGTGAAAGTCTTATCAGTCCAACCCAGTGTTGTTTCCTGTCATAACTTTGCACAACAAAGGAAGTTTCTGTCCTCGCTGAGCTTTGGTGTTGCGATATGTACTGAGGCTCCTTCAGAGAAACCACTTTAATCCTTGGGAAGCTGAAATCACAGAGAAAGGGACAGGGATATTGCTTCTGCAAACTGTAATTTTATCAGCACCCAGCTGTATCAAAGTGTGTGACATGGGAGGCACCACGAGCAAGGGAGGGATGCTTGCCCAGACTTCTGCTTCAGCAGAATACAAAGAGAGCCTGGACCATGCTTCCAGTGTTACATTTTAGTTTCCCAATGCTGTAAAACAGGAAATAAAAGAAAGTCTGGGACTTATATTTAAACTATTTGGTTAGAACTTCTTTTAGGGAGAGATCTTTTGAGGAAGATGAAGGGATGATGCATTGACCACTATGCCACCAGAATAATTTTCTGCCTTAGGAAACTGCTGTGATTTCATAGTACAGGTAGATGGGTTCTGCAATGCCCTGTGTATTTGGCATAGGCACGGCAGGGAGGAAAAAATGTATCCATTCAAAGGGGACTTGAGGTCTGCTGCTTTTGTGTGAATGGCCAATGCAGAAAGAGACCTGGACTTCTGTGGTTTTATGACAATAGAAATTCACTTGCTGATCTTGCCAGCCCCCAGATCTGCCTGTGAAATGCTGCTAGGGCTGACAGAATGCTGCTCCTCCTCTTCCCCACTGGCCCCATCTGATGGGGGAGCACACTGTTGTTCCTTACCCTCACCTGTAACCAGAGGCTGGGAAGAGGTGAAGAGAAGCTCCTGACTCCATCTCAGATAGATAAGGGGCATAAAGTGTTGGTGCAAGCCAGTAGAGCAAGGACTAATCTAAGTGCATTTGCCCTTGGGTGTTCCTTGTCCTGTCCTGAGGTGCTGAGAGGGCTGAGGTTCCTGTCCTGGCTTGTGCCCACTGGAGCATCCTCCATCACAGAGCAGAGCAGCTGGGGCATCGCAGCCTCCACAGGCCCATCATGGTGTGCACGTGCCTTCAGCTCTGCTGGAGGAAAAGAGATGTGAAAAGAAGGGAAGAGAGGTCTTCTGAAGATCACAGAAGCATGGAATCATAGAATATCCTGAATTTGAAGGGAACCATAAAGACAATCAAGTCCAACTTCTGCCCCTGCTCAAGACAGCTCCAAGAACCACACTCTGTGCCTGAGAGTGTTGTCCAATGTTTTTCCTAATATCCAACCTAAACGTCCTCTGAAATATCTTCATGCCACTCCCTGGGATCCTGTCACTGGTCACCATAGAGAAGAGGTCAGTGTCTGCCCCTTCCTTTTCCCCCATGAGGAAGCTGTAGACAGCTGAGATTTCCCCTCAGTCTCCTCTTCCCCAGGCTGATAATGCTTACTTGTGAAGTCCAACTCAAAATAAAACCACTCAGTGTTCACGAGCATGAACATAAATTTAAACACAAATTTTTAAAAATGTCTTAAAATGTCCTTTAAAAGGACTTGGGCTGAGTCAACTTTCTGGATATTAGTCAAAATGTGGGAATATTTGACTGAGGGAGGAGTCTGTAAGAAATGATGTGTGTATGTGTGCACATATAAGCCCACATGTGAACACACATCTGCCTTTGAGATGTAGTGTCTTTTGCAAGTGTAGAAAGGGGCATCTTCTGCAAGGGGTTTTATTCTTTCAAATAAAGCCAATGAGAGTGTGTGCTAAATGGAAGTCTGTCTGCATACGCAAATTGTTACAATTTAACTAATTAGGTTTCTAAATTAATTTAGTTTAGTCAGTACAACCCCTTTAGTAGCTAACATTGATTCAGCTTAATTGAGTTTGTTCCCAAATTAAGCTAAATCAGCATAAAGCACTCATCAACCAATTTAAGCATTAAGGGCTGGCAATTTCTGCGTGCAAGCCAGGCCTGGGTGAGCTGGGGGGGGATCCTGGTACCCCCAGTGTCCCCGTGTCCTCTGATGGTGAAGTGACCAGGCAGTGCTGCTCCACCTGCTTGGTGGAGGTGACCTGAGGACAGCCACCTTGAGGGAGATGACATCAGGATCTGGACTTGCTCTTGGTCCTAAACAGGGCTCTTAATGTGTGACTTTGTAATATCATTGGAGGTCATTGTCACTTGGGAGCTTCTTCCATGACAATTATGTGTCAAGTGAACAACAAAAGTTTTTATTGCAAGACATTGGTAGTGAATTTCAACCAGATAAATATAGTCATAACTTAAGTACCCCAAACCCATTTTTGAGGAGAAAGTAGCACAAATTCTGTTGTTTTTCTTTTGACCTGGAAAGCAAAATTCTTAAAATTGTGGGCTGACAATATCTCCTTTATGTTCAAGGAAACATAAAGCATTGCTCAAGAAAAAAAAAAAATGTAAAGTGCAGACAGAGCTGGCTTTTCACTGTATTATTTCCTCCAGAAGTTTTTCTTGGATATTGCTATAGTATATATTAATAATGGGACAATATTTCTTTATAGGGTGTATAATTCATTGAAACATATTAACGAGACAGTCACTTTAAAACAAATATATTCTTCACATCAAATGTCAGAAAAGAAAATGTTTTGTTTTGTGGATGAATCTAATATGTGTTAGCCAGAAGCTGACTGTTAACCAGGGTAACATAAAAGCTACTGTAAATGGTACTGGAAAACCAAGGGAATAAAACCCCCTCCTTTCATATTCCCTGAGAAATGTTGATTCATTGTGTTGGCTTTAAGGCAGAGTACAATTCAGCCCATAGGGTAAGTGGATGTGCCTGTAATAGGTCATTTGGCTTCAAATGAGTGTTCCTACTTCCATGCCTTTTTTTTTTTTTTTTTTTTTTAAGTAAAGTAGGATTTCTGTCTGACAGGTCAGACTGGAAGTGAAAGAAGAGATCAGCAAAGGGGGACTGAGCTCTGTTTTTACACCAAAGAGTTTGTGGGCTTTTATAGCAGGAAAGTCTTTAAGACTTTGAGGACTTCAAGAGATCATGAAGGCAGGACAGCAGCAGAACTGCTTCTTCAAGGGTCCCTTAAATGGTTTCACGTCAAGCACGTGTTGTGGACAACAGAAGGTCCTTGTTTAGTAATGAAGAAAAAGCCAGCAGTTTTGCTTCTCCACAGCCAGATTTTTAAGCCATAATTGGATCTTGTAACACTGCCAAGGTAAAGGCAGAGGGCCACAACAGGGAAGCCTGACACTGCAAGTGAACTGAAACTAAATATAGTTCTCATGCAGTTTAAAAAAACACACATCAAAGCCCAGAGAACCCAGCCCCATCTGAGACTATTGCAATGGAACAAAATGAGAAAAGGACGATGATAACATATGTATTTTACTGTGGAGCTACAGGCAGGCAAATGAAATAATCTGAGAGTGGCTCTGGCTGGTTGTGATTAAAGATCATTATGCACCGAGCAATCAGAGGCAGATTCCAAAACCTGGCTGCTGAGAATGCTCCTGAGCAAGGGAGCTGGGCCAGCCCCGTGCAGGCACAGGGACAGTGGGGGCTGGGCATGGCCATGCTTGGTGAGGAGCTGGTGTATTGTCTCTGCTGGCAGACCAACATGGTTTGGGGCTGCACAGGGAGATTTTATGACTACCCCTGTGGTAGAAGAGCTGTTTCGTGCAGGCTGCTTCAATTGCTGGGCATCTGCAAGCCTCCCTTCCAAATGACAGTGGTCTCTGCTGCCATGTCTCCTTGAGGGTGGCAATGCCAGCCTGTCCTGGTTCCAGTCAGGACAGGGTCGATTTTTGCAATAGCCAGGAGGGGGAAGTAGCCAGGGAACCTGGATAATTCTGTACCACATCACATCGTTTTCCAGGAATGGGGGAATGGGTCCCTTTGTGTTAGGGGTAGCCTGACAAGTGAGTGGTTGGGTGTTGTTGGGGGTGACAATCCACGAGCGAATGATTAATTTCTTGTACACAACAGATCTTACTGTTTATTTTATCTCATTGCTCTTTCTAGTAAATTGTTCTTGTCCCAGCCTGTGATCTTTACCTTTTGTGTCTCCAAGTCTCCTCTCAAGCCTGCCACATGGGAGGGGGCAGTGAGCACAGGCACATGGTTTGGAGTGATTTCAGTGGGAACACTAAATTGGAGAATACCATTCCTAAATTCCAAGATGGTATGGTTTTTGCTGCACTCTGAGTGGTTTGTCTGGGTATTTGCTAAGGCATCACAGGGTATCAAATGTCTGTAGCAAACTCAAGCAGTGTGTGTAAGGGCAGAGTGCTGTGAATATGGACTGGCTATCTTGGTTATCATCTGCTAGTGACCTATAAGCCCAGTTAAAGAATGCTGATGGGTAGAAAACAGATGGAAACAATAGTCAGAGAGAGGGTTAATTTTTGCTGAGGTGAAGAGGTTGGACTAGTCAACTTGCAGATATTTCTTCTAGTCCTACACACCACGAAGGTTGCATGGCAATCTTTAAATGGCCCTCTAAGGCCAGGTTTATTCAGAATTTGGAATTTGGTTGGTACCATTACTCAGACCAGAAGTTATCTGGCACGTGGGAGTCTGGATTGAGGCTCAGCTAGCCCTTTCCCTCACCCAGATGGTATTCATTCCTCAGTTAAGTAAGGACCACAAAAGTGGAAACAAAATAAAAATTGAAATGAACATCCGAGATATTTTCCAGCGTGGGAAAGCAAAACCATTAGAAGTGGGAAGCTTTCAGAGTGTTTTGCATTCAAATTGCACCTTTTATCCTAAGAGATCAAGTACTTCACACATAACTAAGCCAGCACCCTGCTCAATGCAGCCATTTCTGGGGTGGAGCACAGGAGAGGAAGATCAAATATGTCTAAAGACACAGGGCCAAAAATGCTCACAGGAAAAGTGAGCATCTCTAAAAGGCCGTGAAAGCAGCGGCGTCTAGAAAACCTATAGAAGGTACAGACTGTGCAGATCACCTTAATCTGCTGAAATGGAGAATAAAAGTAATTTTAATCCAGTGGGAACTGCTGTAGATATTTTCCCTGCCCGGAAGGCTTCCAAATCCTCTTCCAAGAGATGCAGGAGATTTATACTGCACGTGAAAGGTCTGTCTGGCCAGAAGGAATTGCACGCTTGACTTCTGAAAAGAAACACTAAGGAAAATAGAGTTTTCATGAAGAAAGCATCTGTTAGCTTTCATTCTTCCCTTTCATGGAAAAAAATGTGTTATGAAAAGATGAGGTTTTCCTCATATGGTCAATGAGGAGCTGCAGCCTTTTAGCTTGCTCCTTCTCTCTAATATACAAGGGGATTCCACAGTCATGTTGGTGTTAACCCAGGAGAAACCTGTATGTGGGGATCCATCCAAGAAATTATGTAGTCTCTTTGTTTACCTTTGCAATGAAGGATTTCCACCTTTTCAGCAACCTACATGCCAAAACTAAGGGTGTTGGGGGCTTTTTTTATTTTTTGTTTTTGTTTTCTCTTTGTTTGTTTCTGTTGTTGTTCTTTGGTTTTGGGTTTTGGTTGGGGGTTTTTTTTGTTGTTGCTGTTGTTGTTGTGTTTTGGTTTTTTTTTGGGGGGGTTTTTTTTTTTTTTTTACTCTGTGTTTTCCATTTATCCCCACATGATGCAACCTTTTGGATAGCAAGCCCTTCCTACATCCTTTCAGGAGCTGGACTCCATCTTTGTGGGTCCTTTCCAGGGCAGAATATTCTGTGATTCTATGTCTTACTAAAATTTTTTACATAACTTAATCTATTAAACTTTATCCATTTCATTCCTGAAAGAAAATAATCAAAGAAATATAATATATTGTATAAGTAACATGGAGGCAGAACTGTAAGCTTAATGGCAGTCTTGCAGAGCACACCATAGGAGTTGAGGAATGGTATGGAAGATTTATCCAGGAGGTACAACTGAGGACAAGGGAGGCACTGAATACCAAGCCCTGGTGCTTAGGAAAGAACAGGAGAGAGATTGGTTGAACATTTCTGGTAAAGGAAGAAAACCAGGGAAAATAATCAGGGATTTTTATTACTGGGACAGGAAGTGCTATTTTTTTTCCCAAGCAACATGAAGAGACATCAATAGGACAACTCCTTCAGTTGTAAAATGTGATAATTGCTGTGATACCCCCACCAAGAGCATCACAGCTAGATACAGATGATCTATTATGTTCCTGGATGTGGTGAAGATGATGCTGTTTCAGAAGGTGGGAGGAAATGGGCAAGAGAGAATTTCCTTCTTTCCTGCCTTAAACCTGTTTCTGACTAGCAGAGACTAACAGCCTGACAATCTAAAGATTGGGTGGTAATTTGGATGAAAGCAAACATAAAATGATAAAGTTTGTTACTCCAAGGGAAAAAGCTAGACCAGCTGAATATGGATAATGACTCCAAAAAAAGTAGACTTCAGCAGATGTGGGGAACTGGTAAGTAAGGTCTCTGAGGAAAATAATCTCAGGGATAAAGGAATGCAGGAAAGCTGGCAGTTACTAAGACTATTTTAAAGGCAAATTCCTCTGATGCAGAAGGCAATGGAAACAGAGTGAGAGGCCTGTATAATTGCCTCTGGAACTCTTCAAAGACCTGAAAATGAAAAAGACTTGACAAATGGAGAATGCAGAGACCCCAAGCAGAGTTTCCACTGGATTACTTTCCCTACCATAAGGTGAAGCTAAAAAACCAACAGTCCAGAGACTGGCTTTGAAAAGCCCTGGCTGAGTATGCAGCAGAAGGGGCTGTCATGGGGTGCTGTGTGTTTTATGAGAGTGCACTGCATGAGCAGTGCTTGCTGACCTCATGCATGAGTGTAGCACAGGGCCAAAGGAGGCACAAAAACCTGAGGGTGAAGTGGTGATGCAGCATCCAGAGACCACAGCAAGAACCTTGTGAGATTGGCAGAGCACTGCAGCTTTTGGCTGTCTAGTACAATAAAGAACTTTGCTTTCCCCTTTGTCCTTTGTGCCCCAGTTTTTGCCCTTCAAGTGGCCAGTGTACTAAAAGAGGGTCTCAAAGTGAATGTGAAATAGGAAGGTGATTTCCCATGTTTGCTGCAGTTACAAGCCAGGTCAGAAGAAGAGACTGATTTGCTGACTGTGTCTAACAGAACAGCATTTGGAGGTGGAACTGACTGCTCAGTGATGCACACTGGGACAATACAAAGATATTTATCCCTGCAGCCCATCCCTGTAGTGGCACAGAAACCACAGTAGTTCTGCAGCTGCCTCTTCCCAGGAAGAACCACGGGGTCACTGCTGGTGTGGGAGGAAGGACCCTGCAGGTTTTCCATGGGGTGAGCCCACACATCTGTTCAGATGCTGGGCATAGCCCGTGTTGGGTGAGGAGTTGAGGCTGTAGCTGGTAGGCAGCAAAGTGAGGTTTCCTGATGAAAATTACTGCAGCACAGGCCAGGGGCTCTGAGATGTTGTGCTGAGTGACAGGGCTCTGTGATTTGGCTGTGAGGCATCACAAGATGGATAGGAAGCAGAAGCTTTTCTGGGAATGGATGAGGGACCCTTTCTGCCATTTGAGGTAGGGGCTCAGAGCAGTTGCACCTGCTGTCCCTTCTCTTTTTGAACAAGAGAGCTTTCCACACCCCTCCCCTCCACTTCCCCAGGAATGAAGAAATAGAGGCACCCCATTACTCCAGGAGAAGGCAGTCTCTTTGCTCTCTGCCACAATTCCAGCATCTCACTGAGGACCTCTTGCCCCAGCAGCGTGGTGAGAGATGCCACCATGGCACCCTCACTTGCATGGCACTGTGAAGGTCCATCTGTGCCTCAGTTAAAGCCATTATTAGTTCTCTTATGCTTAAAGCTGTCCTCAAACTGGAGGGGGATCCCAGCTCCCTAAGGAGCAGTTGGAGCCCTCCTAGTGGGGGTTGGTGACCCACCAACCTTCACATCTGTGGGGCTATCCTGCACTGAACCCCCCATTGTGGGGAGAGAGATCTGGTAGTGCTTCTGGTTCTTTATTGATAGAGAAAATATTGCAGGGATTGAAAGAGCCCAAACCTGCCCTTTTACTACTGTCAGACTTGTGTTTAAGGCTGGTGGTTTACATCCCAGGGTGCACTGCTTAATTGCTAATGAATTTGCCTGATGGAGCAGGAATGGGGAAGGGAAGACAAGTCAGAGCAGTGTGAATGTACATGGGGAATCAGGCATGTCATATGAGGTTCCAAAATAAAAAGGAGATGAAGGGAAGAGTGAGTAAGAAAGGCCAAATCAATGCTGGCTATTGGAAGGAGGTGAGGTGGGTGCCACTGACAGCTGGGGCAAGCCTGATGTCCAGGGTTGGCAGCCAGCCAGGCTGTCTTTCCACACGTTAAACCCCCATGTCTGGCAGAGCAGAATCCTTTTCCCAGGCCTAAAGAATTTGTTGAGGAATCCTTAGGTATTTTTGAATAAAGATTTACACCAGGAAATTTACTGGCACCATAGGGGCATAAGGATAGTAATTCAATTTTTCTTCTGCATTTTTCTTCTGGATATCTTAAGGAGGAGTAGAATTGCCTTAATTTCTGATGCTTTCCTAGTTGCATATGACATTAGGCCATTGAATAAACAAGTGTTAAAGGATAATGATCTGTTTATTCATTACCTGCATCCCTTGATTTGTGACTGATTTCTGTCTGGCCTTCAGGAGAGCTCTCTATTGATTAGGGGGTATATGCTTTGCCAGCTTTAAGGACAGCAGGTCTGTGTTCTTTTAAGCTGAGACTATTATGCTTGCCTTCAAGATGTCAAAGATGCAGTGTTAGAAACACATGTTTTCTGTACACCAACACACAATTATTTTTCCTCTCAATGTTCTTTTCTTGACAGGCAAGCTAAGGTCCTAAGAGTGCATAGTGGACATGATCTTTGGAAACTTTAAATGACTGTGGTCAGACATTGTAGGAATAGTCATTTCCTAAATATACGACCTGCTGAGAATCAAGTTTCCAGCAGTAGGTATAGATGTGAAAGACCTGCAATTAAATGCAGGACCTTGACCTCAACAGGCAAAATACCCCTGGCAGGAAATCCTTCTAGGCCAGTAAAATGCCACCCTGGTGTGCAGGAAGTTCCTGTGTCAGAAATTCCTGTGGGCTGTCTGCCAGCCTGCCTTTCCCCAGGACACAGGTGAAGGCACCAGCAGAGATGCAAGAGCAGCTCAAACCCCACCAGGAGCTGACGGTTCAAGAGGGCAGGAGGCATCTCCAGCAGCAAGAGTGAACCACTGCCACCCCCACCCTTCAGGCAAGACTATTGGTCCATATTTATTAATGAGCAGGTAATAAGGTTGAACAAAATCTGAACCAAACCACTGTGAAATCTAAAATTCCTGGAGATTTTCAGGGCAGAAGCTCTGACAAATTTTGCAGCACTTTGTAGTTATACTACAAAATGCTTAGTTTGGCTTGATTGCAGCAAATCTCATTATTTTTCTTTCTTTATTTTTATTTGGTAAAACAGAACTCCAAATTCATTAGATTGTGCTGCTGCTTTCTCTGTTTAGTGGTATGCTTGATGTATCCCATTTGTTTTCACTCGATCAGCTAGTATTAATGGCAATAGAATTCAAGTGCACAAAGACTTTTGTTATTGAATTTAAATTGAAATCTTTTAGGCAGGCATAATAAGAACTTGTCAGTGTGTGTTAAACAGTTTTGCTTGTTATGGTTTCAGATGGAATAAAGAACTGATGCAGATCCTTCAAGCTGACAAAATTTGTGACTTCCACATCAAGAAAAGACAAGGATCTTTGCAATGCTTCGATTTAAAGCAAAGTTTCTCCTTGAGCCAAGTGCCATTTTAACAGAGGACCCTGAAGAATGGTAATGGCAGCATGTTGGCAGTGAATGCACAGATGAAGCATTTGCTAGAAGCAAAAAACCCTGGAAATGATTATTTTCTTCACACTTTGAATAATGAATGCCTGGCACTTTAAATGCTGTGTGTTTTCCTTGTGTTTTGAGGGTTGGGGTCAGGGAATACCATTTGTCCTCTCCTTGAGTGATGAAAAGGACTGTAACTCAAGACCCTGTCTTTTTTTAGACCACGAGTACCTACAGCACAGGTTACAAGATTGGTGCATAAACATGGAAGATTCTTAGTGTTAAAAGAAGCAAAGGGTCTTACACATTTTGCTACATGTACTCTGTGCTTTGCATAGCTGGTGGTGTAAAAGACCATGATGAGATGCAGAACGTCTCAGAGGTGCAGACAGCATCTCCAAGACTTTTGCCTAAGAGTGAGAGCAGAGTCTTTTAGACTAAAAATAAATGACACCTGGAGTCATCAAGTTAAACTTGATGTTGGTCATCAAGTTAACTTCTGCAAATGGAGACAATGCTGACTTGTTTGTGTTTAACTCAAAAGTCAGAGAACTGTTCAAGTTCAAAACAGTTTTGAGCTCTATGTTAAACTACAAACACTGAGTAGAAAATACCAAAGTCTGAAGTTAGCTCCTTCATTGTGTTTCTCTGAATTTGTGCAAGTCTCTGAATAAACAAGGCATGTGTTGCTACTTTATTGCTAGAGCTGGGCTGTTCAGGTTTCTGAGGAATGCTTCACTCCATAGGTGGATGTTGTAGTGAAAAGGAAAACACTACATGTAGACTACAAAGAGTAAAGACAAATGAGATGCTTCACACTTTGAAAAGTGTCATTATGAGTACTTAAACTAAGGAACAAAATGCAGCACTTTTATCCTGGCAGTTTAGTATGTTCCAGAATGCTTAAGGTAGATTTGACTCCCAAAAAGCTACCGGCAGAATGACACATTGTACAGGACACAAACACAGAAAAATAAAGCAACCCTTAAAACCTTTTTTTTTTTTTTTTTTTAGATTGACTTCTATTTTGGCTGGCTCTTTACAATGCTGGAAGACTCTGAATGCTCCAAGTCTATGCCAATGCCAGTGAAGATCCACTTATATAGAAGTTTCAGGACACTTAGCCATGAGCCAAGGGCTCCTCTCTCTGACTCAGGTGCTCTGGTGGCTCAGCAGATGGTGGGACAATGCTTCTTTGGTCCTTATAATAACCTGCCTTTCTCTTGCCTGGTTTCCTCTCATTGACATGTCTCTGCACCCTGCCAGTAATGATGCCAAGTGTTATGACAGAGAAGAGGGGAAGGACAGGCATCTCCTTCCTAGAGAGTTTTGGCAGTGACATGCTGGCATGAGGTCAGCAAATGCAGCTCCTGCTGCTGAGCCGGTCAGCTACTACAAGAAACAATTTCCTTCCAGACAAGAGAGTTCTGCTGAATTTAGGCATCTTAGCCTGTTATGCAACAGTCCCAACTAAATGACTATAATCTCAGTAATGCAATAGCCACTTGGCATTTTAAGCCAGTGGTTCCAGCACTTACCAAGTAACACAACTAAGCACACCAGACCCCTCTTCTTTATGTGATAATTTGTCATTTAACCTCAGGCTGGCTTTTCAGAGCTCTTCAAGGTCATGCTTTGTTCACACCCCTGAGACTCTCCTTTACTCTGGCAGCTATGAAGCATTTGGTGGTGGAAAAACATTCCCCATGTTACAATAATTCTGCTCATCTTAATGTATAACATAGTTTTTTGTTTTCCTTTTACTAGTCTGCCAGTTCTAGACTATAGACTCTCTGGAGCAGGAACCATTCTTTTATAAAAGTTCTGACTTTCAAAATTGGTCCACCCTGTTGTAAAAGACCTGGTCTGAAAGCTACTATGGCATCAGCCATTTGGATACAGCAATATTCAGAATTAATATAAAACTAATTTTTTTTTTAAGTCAATGTATGTTCTAGACCTCTACTAGGAATGATCTGGCTGTTTGGCTGTGAAGAACAGCTGTACATAGCTGTTGTCTTCTAAGATATAGTATACATCAATAACTTTCTCCCTTTCAACTTGCATTTCTTCACCTGAAATTTACATTTCTTTTAGCCTTTATTCTGAGTTTGGTAAAATATCTGAGCCTGAAACTGTCTAATCTAGCTAACAAGACTAGAGGTAAGCATCTCTGACACCAGGAAAAAAGAGATGCTGAACATCCAGTGGTGGACACACCTTCCAACTGGTTTTCCCCAAGTTACTGGAGGTTGTATTTGTGATCTCCAGAGACAAAACAGCAAAGGTCATCTTTAGAATTTGTTTGACTTTATATTGTTCTCTGATCATCAGATAATTAAAGAAATATCACTTAACTTTGCCCTTCTCAGCAAAGGGAAATTCTGCTTGTCTGTGGGGAATGTGAGTCAGGAGCAGTTCTGTTGAAGTTTGAGGAGTTCCACCAGTATTAAAATTGTGTTACTGGAAGGAAAACTAGAACCAGAGATTGGAGAGTTTTGCTCATGATAACTAAAGCTTTGTCTAGACTGGGGATTTGCCCTGATTATTGCCACTGGCTACCAGCCACTGGTGTTTCTGCACCACTGTGATTCCTTGCATTAGCAGGTCATGGTGCTAATGGTGGTGGTGGAGTTTTGTCCATTTAGGCATGGATAACATTCTCTGCTGGATGTGTTGGCTTTCTCCATTTCCACCATGTGAAATCTGTTAGTGTTTAGTTGACTGTAACTGGAACCTGGCGAGTGTATAGGGCCCATGGATACAGAGACAGGAAAAATGTTAAATTCTCTCAAACTTTTCCAGAAATTCTCAAAGCCTTTCTAAATTAGCTTTGCTGACACTTATGTGTCAGATAGAGAACACATGAAGGTGTTTCTGGGGACAGAAAGTGAATATTAACATAAGAAAAGGTTAGTTCTGTTATTTGAGAGTGCTGTAGAAGAAGAAATTTAGAAATGCCAAGTTTATCAGCCCATCTAGCCCCTATCCCAATAATTTATTAAGTCATCTTGCTGTATAGTTTGCATTGCTTTGTCTAGTCTAGTTCTCAGTGACTCAACTTACAGAGTCTGCACCACTTCTCCAGGGAGAGAGTTTTCCACAGTTTGAACTGTTATGATATTTTTCCTGATATCTAGCCTACCATTTCATTTCATCCCATTAGTCTTAGCCTCCTCCTTCCTCTCAAGCACACTCAAACAATCCTCTTGATTGGTGTTTACACCTTTTGAAGACTTATAGACATTTCTTTTCCTCTTAGCTGTTCCACATCTATATGTTCTCATATTTACAATGAAATATTCTGGACTGTATAAAGAAGGAGCACGTCGTGTATAAAACAAGCAGGGTTGCTTTTCTGCTCCACTTGGCACTGATGAAAGTCTCAGCTGGCATAGTGAATTCAGTTTTGGACGCTGCTCTTTAAGAAAAGACACTAACAAATTGAAGAAACCTCAAAGGACAATAACAAAAATTATAAAAGATTTAAAAATCAAACTTATGAGAAGCAGCTGAGACAGGCATGTTCAGTCTACAAAGACCAAAGGAAGGCAAAATAGCTGTCTACAAATACATGAAATGATGTGATAAAGGGAACAGGGGCCAGTTATTCTCATTAGCCAGAGAGAAAAAAAGCTCAGAAACTGATTTAAGCTGCAGAAAGGAAAATTCCGGCTACATATGTGAGAGATGTGTTTCAGCTACTCAAACAATTAGGCAATGGAACAAGCTGCTGTGAAAGGTTACAGAGTTAAAATGGCTAGAGAGATTCCAGGCTAGACTCAACTGCTGGGACTAATGAAAAAAACTCCCACCCTGATTTTGGAAAGTTAACCAGATGGGCTGCTGATGGCAGAGTCTCACAGGTGAATAGGATTCCATTTTAGAGGTACCATGTGCTCTAATACTAAGCCCCTAAAGGGACAGATAAGTGCTGAAAAACTGTCCATCTTCCCAGCTTTCTGTCTTACTACAAAGTAGAGAAAGGAAGAGAAATTGGGATGTGTGGAGACATTGGAAGCACATGGAGATGGAGGCTATGACTAACCTGGGTGTAAACAGGTGCTTCATGCACGGACATGCAGCAGCTTCATTTCAAAGGCAGAGTGACTGGATGGGCACCATGTGTCAGCTGAGTGAACAAGCCCAGCTGAGAGGAGCAGGAAAAGTCCAGGACATGGGCAGATCAAGTGTGGGTATGAATTTCTATGGGTCAGCTTATCCCACTGGACTTGCCTGAAGTCACTGACGAGGAGCTGGATCCAGATGTCTGTATTCTCAGGCCAGCACTTTGACCACAAGCCCATTCTCCTCTTTGTAGCACTGCTTTCTCACCATCTCCTTAGGAACTGAGCAGCCATCTGATCCTGCCTGGCTCATGCATCTTGAATTCCTGCAAACTTCTCAGGAATTTTCTGAGCCTTGAAAAAAACCAAACCAAACCAAACCACCAACAAAAGGAGACAGTAATGAAGAGCAAGCTGATTTTTTTGTCCTGATGTTCTCCACCAAGTAAGATATATCACTAGGAGCTGGCATAGCTATGGGCTGCATATAAAAAGATCAACACCTCATGAAATGGTAGCTGATGATTGGCAACACAAGAACCCAAAACCTTAGCCTGCCATTTTAATCAGACTTTACTACAAGTCTACTCCCTGGAGATGCACCACTGCCACGAGCCTCCTGCCAGCTGAGCAGTGCTAATGTCTGCAGTGGGGAACATGTAAGGATCTTTGCTTGCTATTGTAGACTGATTCTTGCAACTGATGATTGTGGTTTTTACCCTCAGAAGTCTATGGGGCTCAGCCCTCCTTGAGTCAGAGCAGTATTTTTACACTGCTTGTGGTGTGTTTAACATATTATGGGGCGTTGCTTTCTGGCACTGAGTTTTGAACTTTAAACAGCATTGAATAATTCCCCAGGATCACATTACTGTGATTTGGCTGGACATTGCACCGAGTCAGGATAATGCATAAAATGAAGATGGTTCTAGCACTGGAATCAGAAAAGTGTAAGCTGGGTGGTATCCAGCCAGGATGTTCTGTATGAATTATTGTCACTTGTCAGCTGGTATGTCTTATTCTTATGAGCTACCACAGAGGAATTACAGTTCTTCCCTCCCATTAGTCATCTCCACTACACAAATTTTATTTGGAGGAAAAAGGTCATGGCAAAGAGTCATATCTGTCCTGGCTGTAGCTCAGGATAAAAAACAAAAGTACCTGGGCAATTCCCTGGAATTAATTAAGAGACAGAGAATGCAGCTCTACTTTTTACCTGTCTGCCTGTGGGCAAAAATATCTGTTTGAGTGCGATCTGAAGCCCCTTCTCATGGCTGATGAGAAGCTGTAGCTTCCAGCACTACTTGGCACCATGCCACCCAGGAGTGGAAGGGGAATTCCTAAGCAGACATTCCAGGGAGCTTTTCTCAGACACTTTGGGCTGTTGGAATTGGTTTTGCAATCTGTGCTTTCATCTTTCTTGAGATTTTCCACTTAACAAACTAGGAACTATTGTCCTGGGTGTATCCTATTAGTGGGAAATGGAAAGGAGAAAACTTGTGAAAGGGGTGGTGTGAAAGCTGCTAAAACCTGAGTTGGACTGTCAGCTCTATTTTTTGTTTCTCAGTCTTTTAAAGTGACTCTGCAATCCTGGTAGGAAGCTGTCTTGGCAGCAGGGTAGGACTGAGGTATCTACAGTAGCACTTTCTTGTGATTTATTTTTCTCTAAGCACTGTGAGTGTGTCAGACAGCCTCACCTGTGAGAAATCAGTGCTTTTCCAGAGAGTGATTTCTCCCCCTAGGAGCATCCAGTGTGTGGCACTTCTGTTGGCTGTCTTGCTTTGAAAATCTATAATTGCCATAATGGTTGTCTCTGGGTTTAAGCACTGAATTTGGTTTCAGATATCGCCAGGGTCTTGTGGCCTGCTGCTGTAAAGAAGGGGACTGATGAGTATTGTGGTTCCTTGGGGCTTGAGACAGGACAAGGCATGATAGGACTGAACTTCTGACATGTGTGGTGAGCAACCTCTGCTTTTCCTGATGTACAGAACATCTGTGTCTGGGGTTCTGTAAAGTGGTGTCCAGACCTGAGACTGGTCCCAAGCCAGACCACAGGAGGTCTTACAGAGAGTGTCTCATGTGCAATGCTGACCTGTGCTGCTGTGTGGTGCCATGCTGAGAAATTTTGTTTCTGCTCTTGGCCCTCGTGGTTTGGGAAAAAACCTTGGGGAGTTAACTCAAACATATGTAGATGTTTGTGTTCTCCTTCCTGACTTTCTCTGCAGAAGAGCACAGGATGGTCTATAGCCTCTTCTCTCCCCATTGCAGACCAGTCCTCAGAAAAATGTATCACTGCTAGTGTTTCCCACTGATACCTGTGGGGTTTGAATTAAATCACAAATAGTGGTGTAATTTGGTCTTTAACAAGACCACTTTCAATGGTTTATGGTGGATTATAGATGGCAGAGTCCAGCCCTTGGACTCTAGGCCTCCTTCAGATGAAATGATTTCTAGATACACGATGCCTTCATATGGGAAACTGAAGCAGTGCACTGGAGCTGTGGCCACTCAAGGAACAGAGATCAGAGCAAATGAAATTGTCTCTTCCAGTACTTCATTGGAAAAGAATTTCTAGGCAAGTTGCCTAGCAGGCACACTGCACTATATTCTTAGAAAGCAATAGATCTATTTAGGACTGCTGTATCTCTTTGGAATTTACTGTATGAAAAAAAACCCTTTGGCAGCAACTGATCTTTAGTGCTGACTGAGATTTGCAGCTTCTGACTGACAGACTAATCCAAGCATTTTATTAGAGACTGCTTCCCAGTAAGTCCTGTTTGCATTGCATCTGAATTCAGGAGGATCATGTCAGAATGAGAAATGAAGCAGATTTCTTGCTGAATTTTTATTCCCCCTTCATTCACAGGTGCATACACACACACACACACAGAGATCTATCTATCTATCTATCTATCTATCTATCTATCTATCTATCTATCTATCTAATCTATTTATTTATTTATTTATATGCGCTGGGGTGCATGTGTAGGGTTTTTATGTTATACACAACAAATGTATTCCAGCTTGCTCCTAATCCCTTCCTAGTGATAATGTAGATGAGTGATGAGATAATGTAGATAAGACTGAAGACTTTTAATTATTTAAAAGGGCAGAAATGCATGGGGTTTAGTGTATGGGTGGTATAGTCTCCATTATAAGCATATATTTCTGCCCCTAGTCTTTTTGTAAAGCTTCTGAAATTCAGTGAGTCACCTCACAGAGCTGCTCTTTGCTCTATGTTCTTTGTTCTATGCTGTTCTGCATATTCTTTGAATCCCCAGCTCCAGGAGCAGGCTGTTGAGGCAGTGCATGGTGTTCAGCTTCCATCCAGCCTGGGTGCAGAATTGCAATCCAAGCCACCCTGTGGGTGCACTGTGAGGGGGAACCTCATGTCAGTGCTACAGACAAAGGAGCAGGGCAGGTGTGCAACCTTTCTATGTGATTCCTAAGGGGGGAATGCATTCTGTACAGGTTTCCTGGCACCAGAACACAGTGTAGTCTCCTGAAAATCTGTATCTGGAATTCTGCTGTTCTTGCTGGAGTGAGACAATTTAGTCCCCTGTTTGTGGGACTGCCACTTACAGGCACAGTTTGGCCTTAGACTGAAAGTGAGCTCTAGCAATATATATTCAAGGGTGAAATGGACCATTAGGAACAACTTCCTACACAGATGTGGATAACAGTAGTTCAACTGAAGGCATGATTTCCAGTCTTGGTTGAAGGACTCAAAAGTAAGAAGATACTGACCTCCACATGGAAAATTTTCAGAAATCCTTGGGGATCTCCGCTGTGTCAAGTCCCTGAGAATTCTATCTATCTATCTATCTATCTATAAGTATAAAGTATAAGTATAAATAGTTATCTGCAAGAAGAAAAGTGGCAGATGGTACAGCAGATCTTTCAGTGTTCCTCAGCCCTGAAAGCCTTTGGAGCCACAGAGCTCTCACTCACAACGTGCTTGTAGAGCCTGCAGCCCTGCAAAGGCTGTACCTTCTTATGACCTTTACATGCTGCATGAAGGACAGAGTGAAAAACCAGCACAGAGTGAAAAAGAAAAAACACAAATGGAAATAATTTTCTGAAATTTGGTTATCTGTAGTCTGGCAAAAAAAAAAAAAAAAAAAATTGCTTTAAGTCCAGACTTGTAAAATATACAAATTTTCCTGTCCTGTTGCTAAATGAGAGAGTATGAGCAATAAATGTCCCACAGAGACAGTGACTTACACATGTAGTAGCTTAAAAGAAAAGTGAGAATCATCCAAATGTCTGGCTCTGTAACTCTTGCCACTGTAGTTTGGAAATGTAATGGAATTATTGTCTATGAAAAACATACATATGTTTTTCCCCTTCAAATATACCCACAATATATGCTTTTGAAGTTGTGCAGGAGTATTGTCAAACTTGTGATGATGTTGTGATGCAAGCTTTAATTGTGAGATACAATTCATTATTAAGACTTTAAATACTTTTCTATGCTGATGTCTGAACCAATGAAAAGTATTGAGTTCCCTTTAATAAATACATTTTAGAAGCACTTTTGTTTAAATTTTAATTACAAAGGAAGATATTGTTCCTGTCTGCTGAAAGGCATTTCACTGTTTTTTTTTCCTTTTAATTTTGAAACATAATTCTAAAGGTACACCTTCCCAGCAGAATAGCTTGTCATTTACATGTGCAAATCCCAGCTTTAGCTGCAGCAAGAATAAACAAGTAAAAAAGCTGTAAATGGATCTCATATATCATGTAATTTTTGGTGAGCAGTACTTAAGTGTATCGAGTTTGCTCTGATCTCTTAACTATGCTGACACCAGCATTTCAGCTAATATACCCATGAATCCAGAAGGAACACAGGTGTGAATATGAAGAGTTCAGATTTTGCATGAGATTCTGGAGTGGGACATCAGGGCCAAAGACATTTCTGTATGAGCTGGTTACAGACAGAATGTAAGCATGGTTCACACACTGGATTAATCTGAGAATGGAGCTGAGCCACTCGTGTTTTATCGTAAACGTGAGGTGGAGAAGGAATACAAATCTTTTGTGCCTCTTGTAATGGAGACATGTGTTACCCTACACTTCCCTTTCCCTGGACAGGATGCTCTGGAAGCTCAGTTCTTACAGGGAATGGGACCCAACAAAGAGGGTCTTTGGCCAGATCTGTTTCTTAACACTGGCCATGGCTGGACCTTATGTATGAAAAGAGAGCTAAGCCATTTTCTCAAGGGAAATTAAGGAAGCTGGGAACTCATTGTGGCTGACTCCAGTGTCCTTTTTTCTCTGGAATAAATGTCATCCCAAGATCTCTGTGTCTGAGCACCTCTTCAGCCAGAATGCTTCAAAGGGTCCATTTCCATCCAGGTGACTGTAAGAGGCAGCTGCTTTACAGATCCTCTGCAAATCATGGTCTGGGCTAATGCTATTTCAAGTACATTTTTCAGTAGTTTGATGATAGGATTTAGAAATTGGCCTTTCAATGTCAGATGGCCTTTTTTCTGATGGAGTTACTTAGCAGTGGGCAACTCTATCACCAAGATACTAAATGTCTCCCAAGAGCTTATTTCGGAAATCAGATTTTAGTGCTGATCTTCAGTGGCACCATTTGCTCTGGGATTTGAGCTGCTTGGGAAGAACTGTCTTGAAGAAACTGTGCAGAACTGCAGTGCTTGGCTGGAGAGAGACCCTCTCCTCCTGCTGTTTGATAGGCTTGTGAACCTGTATTTTCTCAGCAGCTCCTCTTTCTGAGTGAACACTTCATTTCAGCGCTGATGTGGCACAGCTTCAGATCTGGTCACAGATGGAAGCTCAGCTGTGGTGAGATAAAGACCTGGGATGTTTTTTTAAATACATGACCTCTCAAGGACAGGTTATGGCAGCAGCAAACTGACAGGACATCAGGATTTCCTTGTCCCTTCACATTAAGGCATTCTCATCTCACTGCCTTCATTTACTCATATATAAACTAAGTTTAGCAAGAAGACATTGTGTCCCTTCCCAGAGTGATTTGAGGCTGATTTAGGGGTGTTTATACAGCTATTTTCAAATGTAGAGAGCCTATGGTGTAGGTTACTACAGGTTTAGGGGGATGGTGGAGTTAATGAGATTTCTATTCAGGAGACTGTACCTTTTGAACCACCAAGAGGTGTGCTCCAGGACTCAGTGTAATGAGAAGTGAATCCTACAAGGTGTTGAACACCTCCTGTGAGATGCTGAGAGCTCTCAGTGCCTGATGGAAGATTGTCACAGGAACCTGGCTTTATAATCATAAATTTGAAATTTGAAATGTAATCTCACGGAGGATCTGTGCAGAGGATAACAAAGACAAAGAAACCTTTCTGGTGCTTAAAAGCTCATGAGAAAGAAAAAAAAATTCACTCTTCATTTGCTGAACCTTGAAAGAAAAAAAAAAAGGAGGTGGAGGGGACAGATGAAATATGCTTTATCTATTTTACCTAGTTTGGTAATTAAGATTGTAATCTAGATGATTACCAGAGCTTGTAATGAGATTATACCCTCCATTAAAAAGAATGCTCCAGAGCTGCAGTGAAGAACGCCTCAGATCTGTTTAGTATGCTATCTGTCTTAACAGAAAGCAGCAAAATACATTAAACACACTAGGAAACAGTCTTGTAGACATACACTCCCCATCTAATTTTCAATAGAGTGAGCTGACTCTGGGTTTGTAGTTCTCTTCTCATCAGTGTTTGTAAGCAGATCCATATAGAAAATAGTTTTCATAATTCTCAATTGTTCTGTGAATCACATTTGGAAATAACTCCTCACCCCACTTTATTCTGAAGATCAGAACTTTCCTGAAAATTTGCAGACTGGTATTTCATTGCAAAGAAACCCAAAAAGCCATTGCTATGAAAAAAAAAATTTACTTTCCGTTGATCCATTGGCTTTACTGGACTCAGCTGGTAGAGTTGCAGTAACTATTCTGTTCCTGCAGTGAATGGAGAGACTGAAAATCAAGTGTAAAAATAGCTGGTTTATATTGAGCTTTGATGGTTTATAAATGATGCTGAAATGCTGTTGTAAGGCAAAGCTGTTACTGTAACTGCTTCTTTCCCTGGGTATCCATCAGTGGCATTTTAGTAAAAGTAAACAGCAATAGCACAGTGAATAGTACATACAAATCACCTCAGAGCAGAAGTGAGTGAAATGTCTTTTCTGCCTTTATGGTGTAGAGAGAGCACTGTCATCCCTTTCAAATCCAGGCACAATCACAGGGGATGGAGTTAATCATACAGGTGATGATCAACTTTCTTTCTCCTGCTTTTCCCAAACCTGCCAGACCTCACGCTCCTGCAGGAGCTGTTACATTTCTAGCAAGTGCAGTACATTTAATGCAATGACAACATTTCCCTGGTCATATGTGCAGTTCATCCACTATTAGGACTGGCTGGCACCAAATCTTTCTTTGAGCAGCAAAGCCAGGAAAGACTGATTTTTTCAGTGCTGAGCCCACCTGAAAGACAGTTTCTGGAAAAGAGTCCTGTAGTCATTTTAAGAAATTATTGCCCTCCCTGCAACATTTGCACCTTCTCTATGTGTCATTGACCCCATGACAGCAAGAGGAGCCTGCCATGCTCTGGCTGCTCCAGCATGCAGTCTCTTGCTTGAGCTCAGCACATTAAAAACTGGGTTTGCATTAACCAGTGAGAATGTTGCTCCTCAAAAGAGGATGTTTCCTTCTCGTGTTTTGATTTCCTCATGAAATGGTTTGGTCTTTGTCTTACTGAGACAGGTAAAATAAAATGAGTAGAATGCGAGGAATAACTTTATTCATTAGATATTCCTTAGTCTCAATAGGATTCTGAAGTTTAAATATTTTTCCAAGCTAAGATCAAATTTAGTACCTGAAATAAGTGGGCCAGATATATCTGCTCTGCTCTAAGTATAACAAAGAGCAGGGAGTTGAACTTGATGATCTTTATGGATCCCTTCCAGCCAGAGATGCTCTGTGAGTCTGTGACTCTGTCTGACATCTTGTGACTGGTTCTTAGCTGAACCTTGGGCACAAAACTATTGTGTCAGTGGAATGGAAAGTGGAAGAGTAAAAGAAAACCTGGGAAACCACAGGCCATTAAAGCAAACATCCACACTAGGTAAGATGATAGAAACTATAATAAAGTGTAACATTAGCAGGCATGTGGGTAAATATGATATATTGAGGAAGAGTCCCTGTGGCATTTATAGAGTTGTGCACCATAAATCTATCCTTTGAAGGAGTCAATAACCACATAGACAAGGGAGATCCAGGCAATACTTGGGTTTCTAGAAGGCCCTTGACAAGGTTTCTCATCAAAGACTTTTAAGGAAACTGAGCTGCAAGAGGATAAAAGGAAAGGTTCTTGCATAGATGAAAGAGTGGTTAAAAGGCACAAGAAAAAAGGGGAGGATTAAGCTGTCAGTTTTGTCAATGGTGGAAAGCCCCACTGGTGTCCCATAGACATTCTAGTCAGCATGCACAGTTCAGTATCTTCATAGCTGGTTTAGGAAAGGATGTAAATAGTAAGATGACAAAATTTGCTCATGATACTAAACTATTTAAAGTTGTAAAATAAAAAGTCCTTATAAAGAATTTAGGAAAACTCCCATGATACTGAACAAGAAAGAACAAATATAAAGTAACGTACATGGATAAAAACTTATGAAGAACAGGCTGTGGAGTAGACATTGCTCATCAGGAATGAAATCTTGGGATTATAAATGAGAACTTGGGGGAAAAAACCCCAAGAACTCTTCTGAAAAAATCAACTCAATGTTGACTAGAAACCGAAGATGTATATTATAAATATTTAGGAGGGGGATAGAGAATAAAACATTCTGTGTGGTGTAGGCAGCTTCATGAGGACAGAATGCATTTTTGGTATTCCAGTCACTAAAACCATAGAGTAGAATGGGAAAATAAGCAGAGACTGGACAATGTGGGTAATCAAAACTATGAATTGGCATCTGTTTTAACAGCACCTAAAAAGCCTAATGGTAGAAGAGGTTGTGGGAGCCAAAAGTTTACATAGGCTTAAAAATCATTAGCTACATTTATGAAAGAAAGATGCATGGAGGATTATTACAGACAAAGGTATTTCCATTGCTGAGCAAGTTCATGAACCGTAGGCAGGCAGAGACTGAGCTGTATAGAACAAAATGTAATTTACATTCTTGCTGGGTTCTTGTGTCTTTCACCTGGGTGTCTGACCGTGCTTGCAAGAACAACATTGGATTAGATGGACCTTTAGTCTGACTTTACAAGAACACTCCTACTGACTTGATGCCTCCAGATGTGAAACTTCGATGGAGTTTAAGCAGGTTTTGGTTTGTTGCCTGAGGTCACTGACGGATCAGGAGCAAAGCTGGGTGTGGAACATTAAAAATCCTTTCTTCATGTCTAAGCCTTGTAATTATTTCATTTTTTAATTATATTGCAAATCCAGGTTTGTAATCAGCCCTGGAGAAAAGCCAGAGTACATATTTTAGTTATGTCTAGTGACACAATTTTAGGAAAAAATCTTCTTTAAAAAAAAATAAATATTTGCAATAAAATAATAAAGACAAAATTTCAGATGTCTCTGACCTGCAATTTTCATAGAACCTGAGACTCTTCTCATATTACAGTGGTAGGAGCTCACAGTTTGGGACAGTTAGTGGTCATCCCCTCTCCCACACCTGCACTCCAAAGTCAGTCATGTAGGAGCATACTTTCTGTAGAAAAGAGGCACAGGTACAAAATTATTGTGCCTAGGTTATACAGAGATCTCATGGGAAAGAAATAATGGCTGAAGGTCCTCTGGAGTGGTGCTGTGGTCCTGGATCAGCTCTCTTCCATCCTGTAACTCTTTACTCTCTCGGGAGCGTGTGAAGCTTTCTGTGCCTGCTCCACCTCTGCTGCTCTGGGCCTGAGCCTCAGCAGCACAGGGTCTCAATGCCTCAGCTTTGGTCTCTTTTCTCCCCTTCTGTGGAAGCACCATGGAAGCATGCCCATGACTGTCCACTGAGTGCTCTCTGTGGGTCCTGGTGCAGGGAGAGCAGTCAGGGAAGTCGTGCTGGAGCAGGCTGAACCAGGACCTGCAGCATCGTGCTACTGCAGTGGCCTGGGGATGTTGTCCTGACTGGGATGCATTCCCTTAGGATCAGCCTCAGTCCTCTGAAGCAGTCTTAACTGGACAGTACAACTGGGGCTCAAAGTCAACTTGGTCTCAGCTCTTGAGCTGCAGATCCTGTACTCTGGCTCTCAGAGAACTTCCCCTGGGGAAGGCTTTTTTTCCTGCCTCTGATTTTAGTGAGATCTGGTTCAGGTCCTCTTGTGATCTCTTTTACACTGTATTGATTGTTGCTTCACTGCAGCAAGTGATTAAGAGGCAAGGGATAGTGCAGCAGCCATTAACTGCCCCAAGCAAAAGTAATTTTTCTCTCCTTTCTTTTTGCAGTAATTGTGAATTTCTTTCTAAACCTGGGAATAAATCTGTCTAGATCAATTCTGTCTCACTGTCATCTGTGACAATATGCTTCTTTTAGGTTGTTCTCATCAGCTCAGGGGATATTGTTTACTGGAGATTTTTAATAGAGAAAGAATGAATGAAAGTACATGTTATGGGGGAAATCCATTAAACACATATGAATCCATAAAGTTTTTTGTGGGGAGACAGAAGTCTGCAGTTCTGTAAGTGGTATTCTTCTGCTCCATTAGTATTTGCTCTCTAGAAATATATGCAAAAGATTTATCCATCACTTGTCCACTTTTGGTTTTGTGACTTTTCTATTATGTTAGTTTTGGTTTTAATTCTGCATACATTGTTGTGGTCTGTGGTTTGATCTCTGGTTGTTCAACTCCTGAATTATTCTGCAGGCTTAATTTGAGTTACTTCTGTATTATACATTTGTAAAAAAGGGTAGAACTAAATAATGGAAGTTTGTTTTCAGTTTATGTTTTTCTATTCAAGAGGGGTTCATCTACAGGGCTTTGTAGCATGCTGCTGTTTAGTTTTATGTTGGTGGGATTAATCCTGTTAATCATTGTCTAGACTTCTTTTTTGAAGTAAAAGCTTTATTGTACTGCTTTTAAAGTTGTTATCAAATTACAGATTGAAATTCCCAATTTCAGGTACAAAGGTAACTAGAACTTCTTATGAAGGTTTTAAGAAAGTTATTAAATAAATATTTACCCTGGGCATGGTTGTAGTGTACAGAGATTGAGTGGATTCTCACCATCATGATAGCATCCAGTTTCCCAGGTGAATCACCTTAAGATGCCTCTGGAGTTAAAAGAACCACCAGGGAACAATTCAAAGCTCTGGATTTGGGTTTTTGCTCTGCTGTGGTTTCTGAGGAACCTCTCCTTTCTGTCCAATAAAACGGGAAACCTGAAGAGGCTTTCCTCCACTGAGAGGTGATGGGATTTTTTTAATCTGGGAAGGGGAACACCTGTGTGGTGGAATACCCAGCTCTGAGGAAGGATGCTCTTGAGCAAGGAGGGAAGCCACACACACCTCAGGGGCCATGGGGCTGCAGCTTGCAGTCCTGCCTTTTTTAATGAAAAAAGGAACAGTGCTGGTACATGATATCTAACGATGGTACAGAGCACAGAATAATCTTGCAGCATTTCATTTTCATCCTGATGTCTCACAAATAGAGGTTGGCCTGAAGCTTGGAGCAGAGGTTGCTAAATAATACTAGATTAATTATGTGCTGTTTTTTGTCATTTGAATGCTCTTATTCATGGAAGAATATGTTCTGGTTTTGAGTTTTCTTCCATCTCTGAGGTACATGGCTATCTACCCATATTCATAGGCCAAAAGCATATGAAGTAGAGGCCATAGCTCATTTTAAGGCTGCAGCAGATATTGGACCACCTTTCTGAACTGTTCTAGCATAAATGTAGCCCTGGTAAAAAGCTGAAATTCTTTGTCTACTTTTTGCAGGCTATTCATTACTTTGTACTTTTCTTGTGTCTTCCTCTGATTTACCCTCCTAAAGATAAGCAATCCCTGTCTTTATCAAATCTGTATTTTGTTATCCTCCTTTGATCCCTACAATTCCAGAGTTCTCTTTTGAAGTGCTGTAACAAATGCTGCATACCCTGTTCCAGGAATGGCCAAGCAATTGGTTTATTATGCATTGTGTGTCTTCCAGTACTCTTTATGCTATTCCACAAGCTTGCAATGTCTAGTCAATGTTTCTTTTAACCCTTTTTTTTTTTCTTTCCTGTAGCTGCATATTGAGCTGAATTAGGCTGGCTTCAAAGAAAGGGACCTTTATTTCATGGAAATAAACAATTTTAAAATCTTTGAGGTAGATGATTATTTGATATTTTTTAAGCAATGTGCCTTATTTTGTGTGTAGGTCCATTGCTCCCTAGCACTGATGTTGTTCCTGGTGTTTAAATGATATAGTGATGGGAACTTTCAGGAGAGGAAGATGCTGACAATTCTGCCTGAAGGATAAGGGATATTGTAGGGACTATGTGCTTTCCCATGGAGTAAAATTGACTTGTTTTAGTGACACAAGATGATGGCTACACACACAACCATTTTGGGCTTCCATGATAGATTACTGTGTGCCAGCTGTCAGTCAGTGTTGGTGTCAAAAATTTCTCCTTTCATCAGTGAAACAAGGTATATTGCTGGGCTACTGATTTGTAGCATGGGGAACCATTTGTATTTTAAATAATGCAGTGATATAGTAGGTACTGAGAGAAATATGAGTTGAATGTGAGTTGAATTGCTGAGAGCATCTGAAAAATGGAAATAATTTTATAGTTAAGATTTAAATGTCACCGGAAAAGTTCAGATTTTGACCTGTCTTGAAATGTCCTGCCTTAAACTGTCTCTGAATATCAAGGAGCTGATAGGAAGAATAAATTTGTTTAAAATAAAATAACACATATTTGAAAGAGTTACAAAGAAAAGTGTGACTTTTGCTGGCTAAAAATCCTATTCAGCATGCAAAGTGTGAAATGTTCTAATGATCAGAGCCACCACCTCTCTTATTGCAATAGAAATGATGGTTGTAGTTATAATAGGCCAAATATCTGAGAGAAAGCCTTTAAGTGGAAGTGCTGTCCTTACACCAACTCATATATTTGTGAAATCAAATCTCAAACAAACTTTCAGGTATACAAATTCATTGTCAGGTCTCTTTAGTATTGAGTAGGTGGTTATTACAATATTATTCTTTTTAATTTCAGCCTGCACTATGTATCAGCTCCAAGAAACATAAAAAGAAGGTTCATGTCCCAGACCATCCGTGCTGCATTTTGGTTCCCCATTTTAACTCTACATAATCTTTGCTAAAGATTAAAATCAAACATATATCTTGGAATACATCTTGGAGCAGCTAAAATGACAGTAACTTTTGAGATCAGCTAAGTCAGGATTACTGTGCACATTTTTATTGAGATACTATTTTCCCCCCCCCCCCTTTTAAATGTGATAAACAGCCCCAAACAACTATTGTAGGTTATTTATAATCTTACAGTATTATTAAAACATAAGAATTAGAGGACTTAGAAGTTCTTCTCTGAATCTTGCAGCTTAACCATTCATAAAAATGGTTTATTTCCAAGGATTTTGCATGCACTGTTTGCATACTGCTGCCATATCCAGTCTCTGAGAAGTGATCTGATGGCTGAAAACCTCAGCCCAACTTTCTTAAAGCCAGACTGGGAGTCAATTTGTACTGGCAAGATAATAAAAAACCATCTGTCTCCACCTTGCACAGCCAGCTTTGCACCTACACCACAGCCTAGCACCACCAAACATGGTAAAAGAAGTGATTTGTAATTAAATTTTTGGGTTAGAGGAAATATCAAAAGCTAGCTTCCAGAAAATCTGACACTAACATTGCCTTTTCCGTGGATTCTGGTTCATTGGAGAGTTGCTGATTAACTTGCATTATTGCCAGAAGACTGCATCCAAATCCATGTGAAGGGGGGAAGGAGGTGATCAGTGAAGGGTTACTTGTTCTTCCTTGAATCCTGTAGGTAAAGAAGGCAAATTAAACTTCTGGGTGCCCAATCTGCCCCATGAGGGAGATTTTCTCTTATTCATCTGCACATGCTGCTGTCCCAGTCTCACTGCTCACACACAGGATCTGATATTGCCATGTAGGGCTGAGTGCATCCCAGAGAAAACAGTCACCGTCCCCCTTCCCTTTCAGTGCTGTCAAGTGGCAACTGCAAACAGAGATTACTTGTCCTCCTAAGTGATCCTGAAGGGCCTGATTCAATGAAGGGAAAAAGCTTGGCATCTCTGTAGGTCTGAATCTTTCCCTAATTTTTGGCCTCGATGCTTTTATCTCTCAGCAATTGCTCTACTTGCTTCCTCATTCCTTTCTCCCTAAGGCTCAATGAGGCCCAAAGGGAGGAAGTGCAGGGAGGCAATGCTGCACTTGAAGTGAATTACATCTCTTTCATTTTGTCCTGCTATGTACAATTTGATCTTTCTGATCAGTGATATATCCCGAGGGGCTTACAGCACTGTGCTCCACGACTCACCATGGAAGAGGTTGCAGGCTTTAGGAGCCGTGGTGCACAGCACTGTCAAGGCTCCTCTGCCTCTATTCTTACAAAGAAAGCAGATGAAGACATCTACCTTGACTGCCTGGAGATAAAAATGGTCACATTCATGAGCGTTGAATTTGCAGCCAGCACAACAGGACATTATAATTTTTTTTTTTTTTGCCTTTAGTTTGACATTTACTATGAGCAAAAATACGCTGTCTGTGTTTAATCATTACAGTTTAAGGAATGACTTTGGGGAAACCACATCTAAGAATCATTCACAAGATACAGAACAGGACAGAGCAAAACAGTGTTTATCTGGTGTGTGAGAAAAATCTAATTAAACTCTTTGCTCAATTAAAGTAAACAAATGCCTCTATAAAAATGTCTTCTGTCGGTATTCTGTAGTGCTTGTCAAGTCATTCTTACAAGACTTATTTGAGATCCAAAGCAGCTTCCCCATGTTAGGTTATGAACTGTTGTTGGCTGGTCCAGGGGGTCAGGCACTAGTCTAAGGAGACTGGCTCTGCTGCTGGCTTGGCTGATGCCTTGCTGTGGAATCTGGGAATGCTGATTTTACCCTGTTGCATTTATCCCTTTGCCTGTCTTGTGCAGACTCCTCATCAGACTCCTCATCAGGGCAAGGACTTGTTTCCTGTTACAGTGCCTGGCACAACTCTTTGTTGTTGGGCATCTCAGGCTTTCCAGCCAGACAAAATCCTGCATGATGCTGACATAATTTTGACCCTGAGAGAGGCATAGCATTTCAGATGAGAGCTTAAGAGAGAACTGCTGTCACAGAAAAATCACGAGGAGCAAAATGCCTGCAGACAGATGCTCAGCAACACAGGGTCAGGACCAGGAATGGTGTGGCTGATGGGGGAATGCAGCTGCTCCCCACTGTGTGACAGGGAGCTTGCAGGTACCAGCCAGCACAGATGGGTCTGAGGAAGGATGGGGTAATGCTCCCCTGGGGCATTCTCCTGGCTAATGTTTCCACTGGATACACCAGCCACTATTACATTTTAAGGAGGCAGAATTGGTTATTACAGCTTCTGTGGGAAAGGGTCGCAATGGACAAATTGAAGAAAACCCCTGCAGTCAGTGGGTGGATTTTATCCTAGACATGCTGCTGGTATTCAGTGGCCATGCAAGGAAAGCTAGCTGAGCAGCTCTCTTCTGACATGTGATTTGGAGAGTAAGGTAAAGAAAAGGCTTAGAGAAATCGAATATTATGTGGATAATCACTCTGGCCCTACATCACCAAAAATAACATTTAAATGTGTCATAGAGTTGATTTAGTGCACAATGGGGCTCTTTACTGCTGCTGCACACAACTAAAAAGCAGCCCAGGACTAAAGTGTGGGCAATTGCTAATAACTAAATGATCCAGCTAACAAGCAATATGATCCAGCTCCATGTGGTGAGCTCTCTGGAGAGTTCTAGACTTGGATCTAATGGATAAGACTTGTTGCAGTTGCCTTTTCTAGAGCTGCTGAGGTTAAGAACACCTCAAACAGGAAAGCTAAAAGATTTTATATTTCCATTTTTTTCAATCATTGGGAACTTCACCTGACTGCCAGGATTTTTCAGCTGCCAACTTCATCTGCCATCCCCCTCAGGACTGTCTATCAGGTCCCATGGACTTATGCACAGATTATTCAGATTCCTGAATCTTAAACTTGCTCCTCTCCTTAGGCTTTAGGGCCTTCATTCTCCCAGTCCCTGCATTTGCCTTTCCCATGGCTGGGGCACTTGAAGACTGAGACATAGGAGTCAGTGAGAACCTCAGCCTTCTCTCTGTCCAGCATAGCCAGGTCTCCCATTTCCATCTGGAGAAGACCCACATTTCCCCTAGCTTTACTTTTGTTTGCAAAACATAGAGGCCTCTATGGAGGCCAATCTCAATTCTAGCTGGGCCTTGGTTTCCCTGAATTTATCTCTAACTTCCTGTATGATTTCCCTGGATTCCTCCCATGTCACCTGTCATCTTTTCTGCCTTCTGAAAGCTTCTTTTTTTTGGTCTGAAATTGCTCAGCAGGTCCTTATCCATCCATGGAGATTTTGCCAGATATCTTCCTTGTCAGGATGTATCATGCCTGAGATAGGAGGAGGTGATCCTTGAATCTCAGCCAGCATTCTTGGGCCCCTGTGCCCTCCAGGGCTCTATCCTATGGGGCTCAGCTGAATATGTCTGTGTAGAGGCCAAAGTCTGCTCTCCTGAGGTCCAGGACAGTGAGCTCACTGCTTGCTCACTGCTCACTGTCCTGAGGACCTCAGACTCCACCATCTCGTGGTCGCTGCAGCCAAGGCTGACTCGGAGCACTACATTCCCCATCAGCTGCTTCCCATTGGTGAGCAGAAGGTCCAGCATGGAACCATCCCTTGTTGGCTCCTCAATCACTTGTATAAGGAAGTTGTCATTGACACATTCAAGGAACCTTGGAGATTGCTCATACCCTGCCACACTGTCCCTCCAATAGATATGCCCACGTCTGAAATCCCCAGTGAGGACCAGGGTTTGCAGGTGTGGGGCTGCTCCTAGCTGCCTATAGAGGATTTCATCCACACCATCCCCCTGACTGGGTGGTTTGTAGCAGACCCCCACTATGACATCTCCTGTGTTGCCCCACATCTCAGGGGTCACCAGTTGTTGCTGTTGGAGTCCTGCAGGGGTAAATCAAGACTCTTGACTCCAATATCAGAAGGCTTATATTATTTATTAAAATGACTCCATTGTTCAGAAGGATTTGGGCTATTTCTGCCCAGGTACAGAGCTAACATCTTGCTTCTTCAAGCTCCATACCCCAAAGTGCAAGAATGCCAGAAAATGTTTACAAAGTCAGAGATAGCAATTCTTTATATCATAGGTTGAGAAAAGCAAAGCACATCTCCCATATTGGGAGACAGAGCAAAGGAATGCATTTTGTCCTTGAAACACACACACAAGGATTTGAAATCTGCAGGGAAAAAAGACTTTCTCATGGAAGAAAAAACTAAGCAAGTTTGCATCCAAGAAACTTATAAAATGTCCAAGTGACACTCCTGTACCTGCCCACCCTTTAATTTGACCCACAAGCTCTTGGTTGGATTTTTGTCCTTCCCCAGGCAGAGTTCCATACTCTCTGGCTGGTCCTTGACATGGAGGGCTGCACACACTCCTCATGTCCCTACCTGTCTTTTCTAAAACATTTTTGTTGCAATGCTCCAGTCACTGGAGCATGTTACCTTGTGTCCATGATCCCAGTGATATCATATCCACCCACACATATGCAAATCTCTAGTTCCTCTTGTTTGTTCCCCATGCTACGTGTGTTTCTGTACAGGCATCTGAGCTGGGCCCCAGATAAAGTCAGTGTGTTGGCTGGAGTATCTGGAATGCCTTTGCACTGTTCCAGGCATCCATTGCAGGTGTTGGCATCTCACTGGCAGGACTGAGATGGATAGGTCCCCCTTTCCCTTGAGAAATTTAGTTTAAATTTGGATTTCAGATTATTTTCACAAGGAGCAGAGGGCCACAAGATGGATAACATATGGCAAAACATAAATTTTGTTTTGTTTGCCACTTCCTCACCATCAACAAGTCTCTGTGATTCCACTCCTGAACATGGAAACAAACTGAGTATGGGAGGCATTGGGATCTTTATGGTCCCATGGCCTGCTATCTGTACAAGTCCTTATCTCTTGCAGTTGGCCTAATGGAAGATACTGCCCCAGCTTACAGCCCAAGTGTTTACCTGACCTTTGTCACTGGCACTCAGTCACCAAACCACCAGAACGTTAATTTTTATAATACCTAAGTGAGATAGGACAAGGTGTTTTGTCTCTGTTGAAGGAAAGAAGGTGTCACATTGTCATTGCTGTACCTCAGCTCGTGCCTAGAGTCACCAGGAGAAATCACAGTGCCCAAGGTGGGGGCACTGCCCCATTGCTCCCCATTGTGGCTCCAGCTGCCTAACCCAGGTGATTTGACTGCTTCTTCCCTTTCTTGGTACACCACAGGTGTCTTGAACTGCTCAGATGTCACAGGTTCATGGTGCTTAATTTTAGGCCCTTCTGGTGCATGGCCTGAACATGGCCCTAAATAACTGGGCAAAGTCACACAGGAAGTAAATCTTGTTTTTCAGCTTCCTAGATAGATTTCCTAAAAATTGCATAACCTTTATTTTTCATCGCTGTTGAATTATGGGTTATGGGATGAATGATGGGATGTCAGAAAGGAAGAGTTGTGATTACTGCTTATTTTCCCTTTCCACCTTGTTCTTTGTCTTTTCTTTTTCAGAGCTCAGTTAACTATTTAACCAAACTGTAAACAAGAGAAAAGCCAGGTCTGATATTCAAGTGTGGAAAGGATTATTTTCTTAAGGCTGCAGATCATCAAAGACAAATAATGAAAAAGCAGAACAATCTATGTTCATCCCTATATGGATCCTGTCAAAAAAGATGTTTACTTGGCATTTTGATCTAAAAGCCAAAAATATTGAAAGGCAACTATTTGTTACTGGACAAACATAAAAGCTGGAAAGGTTAAAAACAATCAAATAGCAGTACTCAGACAGTCTCAAGATACCCAAATTCTGTCTCATCATTCCATACATCTTGTTTATGCAGCTCCACACAGAGGAAATCATTGGCTTGGCACTCACTGGTTTAAAAACCCTCTTTTGTCAAGAGGAGGTTTGCTGTAGGAAGAACACAAAGCATGTAGTATTAATGACTGTAAATCTGATCTAAATAGCAAAAACCCTTTTACTGTGTGCTTGAGTAGTCCTGCTTGCATCTGGAAAAATATAGACTACTATCTTGTCATTTTAAATTTCAACCTACAAGTCATAAACCAGCAAGGCTCCTGTGTCAGTCCCAAACATCTGGCTCAAGCAGAGGACCTGCTTCTTGAATTGCTTGATACTACTTGATATTGCTTGTTGAAATACAAATTCAGTATTCACAGAAGCAATATTTAATATGAGTCTTTCTTTTTCTAGAAAGCTTATGCGTGGACAGACCAAGAATTGTCAAATTTCTGTAGGTGAATTTTGGGAAGAGAGGAACATTTTCAATGTCATTTTGGGTTAACACCCTCTTGAATTCTTTAAATAGTTTCAGTTCATTCACTTCAGTGAGTAACAGCCTCTAACTTTCTTTTTCTTTCCTTTCTTTCCTGGGACATACTTTGCTGAGTGTTCAAGTAATCAAGGTAATGACCAACTGCTCAGCACTTTGCCCTGTCCCCTTGGATTCTTTTTATCGAACTATTCAGTGAAGCCTTCAGGGCTCTTTACTGCATTCTGGGGGAAAGCTGACTTACTTGTTTTCCCTCTGAAGGCAATCCCTACCCTACCAGAGCCCTGGAGCTGCCCGTTCTCTCTATTGTACCAGTGAAGTGCAGAAAGGACACTCATATTGTACTTCCGAGAATAGCAGCTGGTTTACAGAATCCCAGGATCACAGAACGGGTAAGGTTGGAAAGGACCACTGGTGGGATCATCTGGTTGAACCTCTCTGCTCAGCAGGGTCTTCCCAGAGCACATGGCACAGGATTGTGTCCAGGTTGTTCTTGCATCTCTTCAGTGAGGGAGACTCCACAATGTCTTCTCTAATCTGTTTCTTCTCTAGGAATCCAGCTTGGTCTCTTACTTCCACAGTTGGATTGAGGAAAAACAGGATGCAGGAGGCAGGTGGGAAGCAATCAAGAGCAGGAGAGCTGAAGTTGCCATGAGCTGATTCCCCACATTTCTCAGCTCACACGGATGTAGTAGAGAACATGCTGCGAGAAGGAAATGTCTGGTCTCAGTCTTACCTGCAGGCTTCCCCAGCCAGCAGTCTCTGGACTTGCAGCCTTCCTCAGGGCTTGCAGGCTTCCTCAGGGCTTGCAGGCTTCCTCAGTAGCCTCTAAGGGTTGACATGATGAAGTTGCAATGTAGTGGTTGGGGGGTCGAAATGCTGCCAAAGCCTTAATGTCAGGGTTTTGTGACAGAATGTTAAAAAGGGTTGTGAATTCAACAGTTGCCTAAAGATTGGACTCTAAAGCCCAACAGCTGTAGTTGAGCTCAGATAAGAAAGAATGTTTTATTCATTTGTATGAAGCTTTGGGGATGTTTTGTAATAATCTGGATACAAATTGCTCCTAAGCTGCACAGACACCTCTGTACAAATGCTAGCCTCAAAATATGTGTCTGGGTTGTAGCTGGAGGGCTGGCTGGGGCTCAGCAGAAACAAGTTCGATGTCCAGACCTGCTGAGGAAACACTCTTGGATGAGTGGTGCAAGCCCAGATTCTCATAAAGATTAAGATTTTTGATGCTCCCTGTGCTACTTGGGAGCCCAGAATTTGAGACTTTGAGCTCTTGGGCCTTGTTTTGGTCTGCCTGAGCATGCCAGCAGTTGTATTTTGAGAGAGCAATATTTGTATTTTGCTTCCACACTGGGGAGAGTGAGGGAAGTGAGGACTAAAGCCTGTCAGTGTGAAGTGCTGTCATGGTGTCACAGCAATGGTGGTGTCCGTGCCACATATCAGACTGATGGAATTCTCTGAGAAGGGAGGCCTAAACCAGTGGGCTGAAATGAACAATGTTGGCATGACACACTGTAAGAGAAAGGCGTTGATTTCTGCCCTGCTCTTATTTTTCCATATCTAAGTTATTCTCTAAATGGACTTGATGTTAATGCTCTCACACAGACAAGGCTCCACCTCAGCGGGTGTTTCGCATGCATAAAGGTGCTCCTGTCACAGCCTTCAGACTGATTCTGACAGGCAAAAGCAACCCTTAAGAATGAAAGAGTGTGGGTTTTTTCAATTCAGTTGAAATTCCTGCTTGAGATTTTCTCATCCGGGGCAGGGATCTTTCCCTCTCTTTCTGTATAGTTTTGAGCACAGAGGTGCTTGGGATGGGGGCTCTCAGCTCTCCTGGGCTATAAAGAACAGCCAGGTTAGAGTGACAAAGCAGGTTAATGAGCTAGGTTTTAAGCTTTTTCAATGCTTTCTCTCCTTAACTAAATCAGCCTATGAAGTTTGAATGGAATTAATTCTGTTTGCTCAACAAAGCAAAGGTTAGCATGAATTGGTCTGTGAAACCAAACAAAAGAGATGATGGTTCATCTAGCATGGATTTATTGCCAAGGTTAATTTGGCTCATACCCCGGATCAAAACTGATTCCATAAAGAAAAACGACAGGCCATTGTTATAGGAGACTCCCTTCTGAAGGAAACAGAATGCCCAATATGCAAACTGGACCCACTTCTTAGGGAAATCTGCTGCCTCCTTGGAACCTGGGTTAAAGATATGAAGAGAAGCAGAAATAGTCCTGCACTGGTACAGCTCTCAAATTATTGACCATTACTGTTCTTTTTAAGTAAGCGATGAAGTGGCAACAAGAAGTCTGAGATCAGTCAAGAGGGACTTCATTGCCTTGCGTTGACTGGACTAAGGATCAGAAGCACAAGTAGTGTTCTCCTTTATCCTTTCAGTGCCAGGGAATGAAGAAGGAGGGAAGAGGAGGACCCTGCAGACCAATACTTGGCTCCAAGCCTGATTTCACTGGCAAAATTTGCAGTTTTTTGACTTTGAGTTAGTTTAGACAACACCAGACCTGCTGTCAACAGATGGAGTACGCCTTCCTTTAAGGATTTTTGCACAGGAGATAGCAGGGCTGGTCAAAATTGCATTAAACTAGATTTGGGGGGAAGAAGGGATAAAACCAGGCTCACTAGAGAGAAGCATGGGGGCACTATTTTTTGGGAGGTGTTTTACTGTCTGAGCTTAACAATGATGATGGAGCCTTTATGAGTAAAAATCTGAGAAACAGGCAGATATTATGGTAGGAGTCTGTTATAGATCACCCAACCAGGATAAAGAGGCAGACAAGATATTCCTCCGGCAGCTGGAGAAGATTCACAATCGCTGGCTTTTGCTCTTATGGTGGCCTTCAATTTAGTAGTTGTCTTCTGGAAATACAGCACAGCATAGAGGAAACAGCTCAGGAGGTTGTTGGAAGAGCTCAAGAAGGTATTCTCCATTTACCAGCAGTCCTGGTTAAGCAGGGAGGTCCGAGAAGGCTGGAGTTTTCCAGTGTGGCATCCATTTACAAGAAGGGCAGGAAGGAAGATCTGGAAAACTACAGGCCTGTCAGCCTGGCTTTGGTGCCAGCCAAGGTTTGGGTGCCATCACACAGCACATGCAGGACGAGCAAGAGATCAGCCCAAGCCAGCATGGGCTCTTGAAGGCAGGTCCTGCTTGATCAACACGTTCTCCTTCTACAACAAGGTGACCTGCTTACTGGGTGAGGGAAAGGATGTTGTCTACCTGGACTTTAGCAAAGCCTTTGACTGTTTCCCGTGGCATTGTCCTGGAGAACCTGGCTGCTCAAGGCTTGCAGTTGCACTGTTCACTGGCTGGATGGACAAGCCCAGAGTGCCCAATGGTCCAGCTGATGGCCACCCACCAGTGGTGCTCCCCAGGCCTCAATGTTAGCATCAGTGGTTTTTGCCCAGCAGAAAGAACCTGTGAGTGCTGATCGACAACCAGCTGAACATGAGCCAGAGTGTGCCCAGGTGGCCACGAAGGCCTGGCCAGCAGGATCAGGGCAGTGACTGTCCCCCCATACTCAACACTGGTGAGGCCACACCTTGAGTGCTGTGTCCAGTTTTGGGTCCCTCACTACAAGAAATATTTTGAAGTGCTGGAGTATGTCTGGAGAAGAGCAACAGAGCTGGTGAAGACTCAGAGACACAAGCCTTATGAGGAGTGGCTGTTGTTTAGCCTGGAGAAAATGAGGCTCAGGGGAGCCCTTATTGCTCTTTACAGCTCCCTGACAGGAGGCTGTAGCCAGATGGGGATCGGTCTCTTCTCCCAAGTAATAAGTGACAGGACAAGAGGAAATGTCTCAAGTTGCACCAGGGAAGGTTTTGATTGGATATTAGGAAAAATTTCTTCGCCAAAAGCATTATCAAGCATTGGAATAGGCTGCCCAGGGAAATGGCTGAGTCACTACCCCTGTAGGGATTTAAAAAATGTGTAGATGTTGCACTTGGGGACATGGTTTAGTGATTACTTTGGAGTGCTGGGTTAAAGGTTGGATTCACTGATCTTAAAAGCTGCTTTCCAACCTAAAGGATTCTATGATTTTTAGACCAAGGCAATTGCAGTAGCACTGAGAGTCACTTAAATGCCCTAAGAAAAACGTCTGTTTTATTTAAAAGCATGTTTGATTCCAAATGATGCATTCATCCTCAAAGTACCATTTCTAAAGATGCAAAAGTGTGGGTACAAAAAAATTTGGCAGGTATAGGAGCACTGCGTGAGCTAATAATTAAAGGAAAAAGCATGTGCAGATTAAGAAAATGCACTGCTGAAGGAGCAGACATTTTTGGCAGGCTGTCAGGGATCATTCAGGATGTTTTTTGTGTATTTATTATCCCCTTACACACATGGTTGAACTTTTGCAACACAGAGGGTCTTACTCAAGATCACTGAATGCTACTGTATGAGAGGAGTGGAGATCACTGTCTGTGTGCAATTTCATACCTCTGAGGGGAGGCAGCTTTTCATATAGTTTTTGACCCACAGCCTACTTTCTTTGGTACATATAAATATGGCTATGTATCAAACTGTGTCAAAACAGTTTCCTTGTCTTTTCATTTTTTTGCCAGACTTTCCCTTTTTAGACAATGAATTAATTTATGCTACCTCTGAGTGGCCTGAACTAGGGGGAACAAGTAAGAAGGCACAGATTTTTTTGGCAGTCATGTGGTACTTTCAGCTTGTGCTTAAACATAGATGGTACAAGAAAAGCTTATTAATAATAAATATGTTAAGTAGGTACCAATGGACTGGGCTGATTGCTAAGAACAGATCTTGCAGTCATAAAACAGTTTAAAGCCTGAAGCACTTGGGCCAGAGCACTAATTATTACACATTTTCAGCTATTGTCTTGGCTCTAGGAAATGTATTATTTTTAGTGATTTTCATTACTTGTTGGATTTAAAAATAGACTGAGTTACGGCCAGTCGTTGTTCTGCTGGGATGAATTATAGTTTGTTGAGGCAACTGCTTATTTTGTCTTGTCCCATGACATTATGTGAAGCCAGACAATAAAAAAAGGAAATATGAGTGGCATTAACCTTTTGAAGTAGAAGGGAAAAGGAGCCTTAATGAAATAGAGCAATCAGGCAATTATATTGCAGCTCCTAGTTATCATATAAAAAAGGAAACTGTGTCCTATATCATTTAACCCTTTATCTCCTGCTGTGGAGGTTAGGGAGATGCAGTAGACACACAGATGGTTTTTCTGCAAGTAACTGATTAGGAGGTGCTAATTAAGAAGACTAGAAAGAGATATCTTATTTAGGGATGCCCAAAGGAGCAGAGTCAAGATAATGCTTAATTTCTACAGTGTCTTAAGTGTCAGTGTTCTTAAGTGTCTTAATTTCTACAGTTCTTTCTGTGTGATAATGCTGTCCTAAGTTATAAAAACTGACTTTTCCCCACATTTATCTCCCCCTGCCCTGTTCTTTCTTTCTTTTTCTAAAGGAAGGTAAGGGACATTTTATTGGGGGCAATACTATTCTCTGTCCACAGTAACTTGATTTTGACTTTTTAATTCTGTCTGGGAGGTATTCTAAAGACTGAAGTGTTTTTCAAGTATGTTAAGAATACAAGCTCAGAAATAGGTCCCATAGGCATTTAAAAAAAAAATCCTCCCACTTCTTTTGCTGAGGGCATGATCAGATGAACTGCTCTGAAAAGTGCTGAGCCAAATGAAGCTATCTCCCTGCTGGGCCTTCCCACCCTGCTCTTTGTGAAGGCTGTCTCCAATTTGGTTTTGCAAGTTTAACCATTTGTTTGATTACTTCTCACCCAATTCAATAAGGAACCTGAGTTAAAAAGCCAACCCACCTCACTTTGACTTACTTGTTTTTTTAAATGAGGATTTTTTTAAAGAGTATTTCTCTTAATTGTGACAGTTTTACAAATCTCTGTTACTGAGTGAAGCTTGCAAAGTCCCAGGAATTACTTCTTGCTATGGCAAAAGCCATCCTGGTGAATAGGGACACATATATAAGCTAAGTTACCCTCTTTTTTTCTTTTTTAAAACACCACTGCTACCTTAAACTGTTTTGCAGTGTGAGAATTAAGAAGCCGTAAATCAGAGTTTCTTACCTGTTTATGACTTAGAAAAACATCCCTTTGTGTTTGACAGCAATTAAATTGATAGCCACTAAGGAAACTGCAAGTCTACAGTGTTCCACTGAAGCAAAAATCATTATCTTCCCTGGGTCTCAATCCTCCCATCCTCAGAGTAGATGTAATTTCTATTGAGCAGGGTGGATCCAGCTTGACTTACAGCCAATGTGGTCTGGCTTCTGAGGCAAAACTAATCTCCAGGATGCTGCTCCCCATAGTGAGTGCAACAGCTGTGGACTGAACACTGCAACCAGGCTGCATTGCTCAAGCACTTCTTTTGCAAAAGCTTCTCTTCATCACAGTGGTTCAGTCTTTGGTGCCCTTCCTTTGGGAGAATGGCTCTCGGTAAAGAGGCAAAGGAACCAGCTCTTTAGGAGGAAGCTGAGAGAAAAAAGACAGGGTTTTCACTTCCAGCCTCAACTCTGGTAACTCTCCTGCATAAACTGCATTGAAAGCAGATTTCTTGGCTGAGGAATGGAAATTGAGCATGAATTTGAGGTGATAATCAGTGAGTTCATGTTCAGTGAAGGAGAGCGCCTTGATTTAAGTTGTTGGCCTGGCATTTCTTTTTAATAAGCAATCTTATTTCAATTGTCAGCTCTTCTGTTTGGCCTTGGGCCTCAGTTTCATGCCAGAAAAACAAGATGGTGATTATTTCCTTTGCCTGTCTTGTAAACTGTTTGAGGCAAGACCTGACTCTCCTGTTAACACTTGGCAGGAGATGTTGCTGATCTACACTGGGGCCTTTCGGCGTTCCTACGGTTCAACTGGAAATATGTAATTATCTACTTTTAAAGGTGGATACCAGAATAAGGCCCCCTAAATCCCTGTTTAGATATCTTTGATAGATATAAGTTGTTTGGTTTCCTGAACAGATGAGTGCTCGTCTGCAGTTCCTACCACAAAGCTTCTCTTGACTCACCTGAGGTGAATGGAGAAATGGTTTCATTTTAGAGACTTTGCCTACAGCAAGCTCTTCCCATTGGAGAAGATTAGGCATCCATCCAAGACCTGTATCTGTGTGTGGATGCATGTTTCATGTGTGCTCCTTCTGGATTTGTTCCAATGCAAAGGCTTTCACAGAACAATTAAAATGCAAATGTAGATGCAAATTGTGACAGTCTAAAATGGCAAACTCACCTGCAGAAGAATCATAATGTATGTCATCTTTGGCATTACTCTTCCTCTCTCCTCGCTGTTTTTGTTTCAGCAGACTGTAATTTCCCCATACAATGAGGTTCCCAAAACCTTGTCAAAACACAAGTAGCAGTCTAGTTTCACAATGTTGATTCCCCTCTCAGACAAACATTTCCTCTCAGGAGCACAATCCAGCAGGCAAGTGCTTTGCATCTACAGCCCACTGTAAGGATGGAGGGATTTCCTGGCAGTGGGGAGTAGTACCTCTCATACCTGCTGTCACCAGGGCAAGGATCCTGTCTGGTCCCAACCACTTCAATAGATCAGTGATAATGTTTGAAGGATGACTTACTCTGCCTGGTTTAACTTTGATAGTTTACTATGTGAATTCATACTTGTTACAAGGTAAAATTATATAATTTTTGCAGTACTGCAAGAGCTGCTGTGTTTACCAGCACACACACAAACACACACACATGGAAAAGAAGTGCCTGTCTGATTTCATACAGTCTAAAGGACAGAAAGGGAAATCAGTGAACCTGTTTGATTCACCCACAAGTTGTTGAGATAAAGAGTTGAGATTTGGATCCATGCGTTCCTTTAGCTCTTAATTCAAGAGCCCCACTCTTATCTTCTCCCTCCCTGCCCAGACTGTGTCACTGCAGCTTTTGGGACTGCTGTGAACCACAATTTGCTGTGATTCCTGATGAGCTTGGCCATATCATAAAGGGGTAGCTACACTCTGGGTTTCTGCTTCTAGCATGACATTTCTTCCAAGCCTTCCTCCATCTTATCTTCCTCACCTCCTTTTCAATTATTTCTCTGGACATCCTCTAATGCTCAAACAAAGGGATAAAAATGAAATAAGTTGGGATCTGGCTGTGGAACTAATAGCAGACATTTGCTGTTATTGTGTTATTTGCTCTTCTTGTGTGTCTTATCCTTGCCCCTGCTTGTTTCAGGTTTCCCACTTCCCATGCTGTTTGCTTCACTGTGATTAGGAGGTCTTCTGCAATGAGGCCTGGATCTCTGCATTAATGTTCCTGGCTCTTCAGTGACCCTAGGAGACAGTAAGAGTGCTGGGAGGCTCCTTGTACTCTGAGGATAGACCTCAGCAGATATGACTCAGCAGAGAAGCAAATTTGATTCTTTGTTCCCTGATAGGAGTCATCAATATGTGCTTTTGTGACACAAAAAGCCTATAGGCTCCTTCATGGTAGGTAGATAGTCAAAGCCATTTGTGGTTTAGGAACACTAATACTATAAATGTCTATTTTCACAGCAATCTGAGATGGTGCCTGGATCTGCAGCACCCAGGCATGCAAAATGCCTGAGATTAAAACATGGGTTTGTCTAAACTACTTGTGTTTGAATGCTTTCAGAAGCTAAATAATATGGAACACCTTTCTTTCTTGTATATCCCCTTGGTAATAGTGCTAGTTTTACTAATTGGGAAGGGTTTCTTTTAATTTGACCAGAGATATTCTCATGGGAGTTTGCATTACAGTATTGGAATGGGGAAACCAGAGATGAGATGACTGAGTGCAAAAAGGATCTTTCTGCACTTTAGACATCTTTCAGGTGTCTGAAAAAGAACACTTTAAAATGTCTTAGATGATTTCTTTTGTAGAACACTTTAGGAATTTAAAAATCTGAACCTGTTTTTGCTACTGATCATTTGCTTGAGGATCTTAGAGCATTTCCTTTGTCAAACCTTCCACCTGAGGCTTATAAAAGTGAATATAATTGCTCGTTCCTGATGCTACATCAGTCTCAAAGCTACCTCAGTATTTGGCAAAAGAACACTTGGTTCTTCAGTTGTTAGAGCGGGATGAATCAAGATGAGACACTATTATCTTTAAAATCAAAAGGAGGCAGCCAACTCCCAGAGCCTCTGTGAGGATGGCAGCTTTCTGTCTGTTTTCTGGAAACAGGAAAGAAAAAACCTATCCTTTTATTAATAGTTTGGTTATACACAAAGGGACACAGACAAATATCTCAGCATCTCCTCTACACAAATATATGAAACACACTGCACTAATTACACCAGTCAGATGCTGGTTGAAGGACAGTTAATTGGTTTTCAGAATATCTCAATCAACACAGACAGCAAGATACACATCCAAGGATTTGAAAAGTCAGCAGTAATAGATGTCTGTGAATTCTCTGTTGCAAAGTAAACCTTTATTTTCACTACAGCGTGTTTTATAGTGCAATAAAAAAGAAGGAAGTCAATAGCTATATCTAATATAACTGTAGCTGAAAAGATACTTTACTGATTCAATATTGCTTGAAGGGCAGTGTAATATAGGTATTTGACCTTAACCAAGGGCTCACATGCAGGTGTTGGGTTCAGACTGAATCGTTGATGAAAGAATCTGAGCCCAGTTCAGACCAAGAACATGTTAAAATGAGTTAGTTTTCACACTATTTTTTCAAATAACATATAAGCCGTCTACTAAGTTTTCTCTGCTTTCAATCCTGCTTAGGCCCATCTACTCCTAAATACCTAATGCAAATATTTTTTTTTCTTGAACCAGGAAATTTGTTGCTTTTTGGTGAAATCCAGCCTTAAGTGTACTTGGTCTTTCAGTTTTGTTCTTTTCCTGTTGTCTTAGGTTTTTTTTTTGGCTAATGATAAAAATACTTTATCATCTTCTGGTGAAATTATTGAAGAGAGGAAAAAAAAAAGGGGGGAAAAATGGCTACACATGACATTGTGACAGACTCTTTTCTCCTCAGTTCTGAAGCAGGGATGTTCCACAAACACACTGAAATTGCTGTTAGAATTGCTGGGAACACTTGTGCATAAATGCATGCATTTTACAGGACCGATACCCGATTCCTGAGCTCTTCTAGCATCACTTGTGAGTTCATCAGTGCCTTTACCATGACAAATCAGAATTATGTTTCTGCCACTATAGCTAAGTTTTGGGGAGAAAGAATAAAGTTTTACAGGTTTGCAGGTGCAGCTGCATGAGTTTTCAGGTGTGACTGCATCCTCTCTTGGAGAAGTGGCTGTAGTATTTCCAGACAAGTGGAAGCTTGCTCTGACTGTACTGTTAGCAAAGTGGAAGCCCTGTAGGTCTCCTCATGTTTCTGAAACTGAGCTAAGTCGTCTGAGAGTCTGCACATTCTGACTCTGCACTGAATTGTTTTGTCCAAGAGTCAGCTTGCACCTTGGCAGAGTAAGCTTATACTGCCTCTAGAAGGTTGCACAGCTATCCCTTGAATATTTTCCTGAGGTCTCCTAGAACCTTTTAAAGCTGTCCATGATGCTCCCACTGATTTCAGAAACAGGGAAGTTAGGCCAGTGCTAAACCCCAAACTAAATGGTCTCTCCCTGTTCAAGAGCAAATCAATTCCAGATCTGTGAATACAATCTGGGACTTTGTGTTTGCAGTTTGAGCTCAGCTTAAAGACAGCTGATGACTGGGTTTTACAAACCTGCTCCAAGATCTTAGGCAATGCTTAAACTAATCATTTCAGATAGTGTATAAAAGCTCAGGTAAAAAGAAGTCTTAGCCTGAATCTGACCTGTGAAAAAGACTTACTGTCTCCAAAAAAGTATAAAGTAGAGACAACTCAGCAAAATATCCTGAGTATTTGCTACAAAGTTTAGTTTGTTCAGAGTTTAAGAGTTTAATTTGGTTTTGTGTTTCCAACCATTCCTTCCATTTGGTTCGATGCAGTTCTTCAGATGATTATATGTTGCCCTGGTCCTGCTCAGCCAAGCACTTTCCCCATTCTTTATGAGTCAAAACTTGTTTTAGTATGTTGGAAAATAAATCCTTTAAATTTGGGCAAATAATTTAAATGTTTTAATGATTCTGAGGGCAAAGCATTGTTTTGGAGACTCCAGCTGTTGCTACTGACTGCTAACAGTGACTATGAAGATTATACATGTGTTTCAGTGACCTTATTGATTTTCTGATTCAAAGCTTGAGGTTAAGAGTCAGCAACAAACTTAGCAAAGCATCAGGAAGAGGTACCTGATGTTTCTGGCATGTCCCAGTATTCTTTTAGCTCTGCTATTCTCTTCCAGATTCTGCAGAAATTGTCATAAAGCAAGATTATTTTCCTGAGGAACTTTCTGCTACATGGAGGAGTTTGCTCTTGGGAGAAAGCAGCAGAAATGTCATATTTCCTCCAGAGAGTGATTATTTAGGAGTAAAATTAGGAAATAATAAGTCAAGGCACAAGTCTTTAGTAAAATGGTGTTGACTGGACTTCCAGAGAAGAGAATCCAGGATTCAACATCATTTGAGATAAAGTTAGGTATTTCACTCCTTTGGGCAACTCTCTCAGGCTTTCTGCACACACCTGTGGATGTTGCTGTATATCAGATCCAACTTTGACTCTCAGTGTGGGCTCAGTGTTAGAAAGTAGTGTGGACCTTAATATGGTGAAATGCAGGCTGAGAAGGCAAATGGCATCATGAAGAAGCAGCTGCAGTAGTGCAAGTGTTGGTTTTCAAAAAGTATGGATTAAAGCAAGGACAATGAGTATGGACTGTTGCCTTTCTCGAGTCTGTGATATGAGGATGGATTGTAAGGATTTTTTTTTTAATTGAGGAGACACTCATCACCCCCTCTAGAAAAGCAAAAGGTTCTTGGCCATGGACCAGCTTGAACCAAAGATCAAAGATCCTTCCTCAGCTCTGTTGTGCCTCTGTGTGTGTGACTGTGGTATTTTTTGCTCCTTGATAATGTCTCCTCAGGCTCTGTCTCCACGGGTTTGCAGCCTGAAATACTGGTTCCTCACTGTTCTTCCTCAGAAAGCTGTAAAGCCAGAAATGCGGCTGGCAATTATATTGTAAGCTTATGTGTTTAAAATTAATAAAGTACAACAAGATCTATTATTTATCCAGTTGGCCAAATTATTCCTTGGTATAATTATTTGGTGATTGCATTTCATGTGATGATTCCATACAGAAAGGACTAATAATTAGCCCTAAATGTTACAGGGCTGTCACAAAGTAGGGCATTAGCAGAGACTTGGAGACTGGAACTACGTGGTCTTCAAGGTCCTTCTCAACCCAAATAATTTTATGATTTTATGATTATTTTAGGAAAAAGCTAAACCAGACTTTGGAAATGTGCTTTGCCGACTTTTGTCTGTGCCATAGTGTTACCCCATAATGATACAGAAAGAAGGTGTCTGCAAACTCTGATATTGTGGGGTTTATGTGGCCCAAAAGTGAGACATTTCCTGTCATTTACAGGCCCAAGGCTGCAGAAGTATATGGCTGTCACACATGTCAGCTGTTGGATCACTCAACACTTCACTCCTCATTCATTGGAGTGGTTAGTTCTGTGTTTACTCTCTGGAAATCAGAGATGGATTATCTTTGAGAAGTGCAATTTAATTCATCAGTCAGGCTCCAAACTTGAGGAGGTCTCAGCTGTGGAAAACCATCAGGGGGATGGAGACTTTTCTGCCCAGAGGAAGCCACAGGTTCACCTCAGGACACCCTGTTAGCAGCAGGACCTGCCTGAATATATCGGGGTGGAGGATCAAATGCTGTGCTCCCTGGGAGGGCTCTTGATGGGAAAGTCTTCTAGAGGGAGAACAATATGTATTCATTTTATATACCTCAAGTTGGGGTTCCTATGTTTTCATGGTAATTTTGGATATAAATCTCTCCATGTTCATGCCAAAAAGAGTTAGTTTTAGAGTTAAAGAAGCTTTTTGATTTCAGGGCTTTTGCTGAGAGCTGCTGAAATTACCAAAGATTCATCTCCTAGTTTCATCCACTCTTTTCAATTAATCATCCTCTGAAAACATCCTGATGGCAAAGAATGTTCAGAAGTATTTGTGGGACTTAGAAACTGAATTTACCAAGGGAACTTTAATCTCCCTGGTAGTTTTGCACAGAAGAGAAAGACAAAAAAACCCAAACCAAAACTAAACCAACAACAAAATCCTCACACTTATGAAATTTCCAGAGAATAAAAAAAAAATTCCAATCAGCAGAGCACTGCACAAAAATGTTTTCAATGGCTTTTGGTTAAAATATCTTGAGACTAAATTTCAAACTGACCAGGAAGATGCTCTTCTGGGAGGAATTTTTTTCTATATGAGACAGCACTAATTCTCTAGTCCTGTGTGAAGACAAAAAGTCCTATAGAAGGCTGTGGCTTGGGAAAGGTACAGAAATAACCAGTTTATTCTGAGAACAAACAAGAAAGGATTATGCATTGTGGAATTGCAGTACATAAGAAAGTTGTTTTTGCAAGCCTGTGAAGTGTGTGGCACATGTCATGTCCCAGTAGTCTCAAAATGAAAATGAAATGTTATCAAAAGATTATGCCCTGGGCCATAGGCTGTATCTTTGTGGACCCTGGGAAACATAAACCACCTTGGTGTTATTGCTTCCTTCACACAGGAAAAAACACAAGAAGCAGGATAAGGGTTTCCCCTTGCTTTTCATGTCTCAGGAGCATAAAGGTAAAGCCATGTGGGATGTCAAAGAATTTCCAAAGTCTGGTCATTCTGTAAATGTCAATATTCATAACAGGTATGAGAAAAAAAAAAATTCCTTGGTACCCATGTATATAATTGTTCCTTTTGTTATTTACGAGATTTTATTGGTGAAATCAAGGCTGGTTAGAATTCAGGAGGTAAATGCACATTTAAAAAATATTAGGACATTTTGTAAAATGACACCAGGCTTATGCACAGCAGATCAGTACCTGTGGTCTATTTTTTTATGAATACAATGCATGAATTGTTTCCAGAAAGACTGGAGATGTGTTAAGTGTTTGCAGTGCTGAGGAGAGCATGAAATGAAAGGTGTTGGAGGTACCCAGAGAGCACATGTGAAGCTTTAAATTTGGTACAGCTTCTCTGACTATACCTTGAAGTCAGGATGAGTTCCTAATGAGAACAGCTTTGTAAAAAAGAGTGGAAGCAAAGAGCATAACTTCCAGTAGGTCTGGACAAACATGTTCAGTGTCATACAACGAAGAGCAATGAATGCAGGTAATTTCTGCAGCATGAGGGCTGTCCTGGGAAAATGTAGGTCTTGGAAAGACTTATGGATCATATAAGATCATCCATGGACACAAACTACATCCACTTTACCAGAAATGCTAATTTAGAAATGTAAATATGAATATCAATGTTTCCATGTGGAGAGCATCATTTGCTTCTGTACTTGAATGGTCCTCTCACCATCCACAGCAATGCTGTGTCCACTGCTGCATTTCAGGAGTGACTGGTAAATTAATAAGGATTCAGAGAACTAAGAAACTTTGTGGAACCATAAAACATGACTTACTGAGAAAGTTTTAAGGAGCGTAGTCTGATTAACTTATTGAGGGCTTTAAGGGTGATTTTGCTGGTCTATGAGTACTTCCTTGGAGAGCAAGAACACGATTACAGAGAGTTCTTCAGTTTGACAGAAAAAGAGACAATAGATTGAATATCTGGCAGTTGAAGCAAGGTGTAATTGGACTACAGATATGGCAATTGAAACCAAGATAGCATTAAGTGACTCCTTGATGTAGAAGTGCAAATTTCAGGTCAATATTGGGAGATGTTAAAAAGATTTGTGCTGTAGTATGTGGTCTCAGGCTGTCTTTGATATGTGAACCCCTGTGGATTTCCCAAGGGAAATAATAGAATCATAAAACACTTTGGGCTGGAAGGGACCTTAAAGATCATCTAGTTTCCACCCTGCTGCCATGGACAGGGACACTTTCCCCTAAACCACATTGTCAAGGATGGTTTTCCACCCATCTAACCAGGCCTTGCACATTTATAGGGATGGGACACGATACAACTTTGTGTAGTGTGTTTAAAAGCCTTTTCTAATGGCAAGTTATGTATTTTCTAGGGACATAGTTCTCCAAGGTCCATGGACCACAGATTGAAAAACCACCATTCAATCCTAAAGCAGGGGCTTGAAACAGGAATCAGCCAAGCAAGCCCTGTGGTCTGTGGACTGCAATGGTCAGGCTAAGTAATAAACATATGTTTCCTCTAACATTGTGATCTAGGAATGTCAACTCAAAACACAGCTCCCTCCAAAGAACACTGATGCTTTAGCCCTTACTCAGCTATTGCTCTCTACCCTGCAAAACCCTGATGTGCAGAAGATGACTTAATGGCTTTAACCATATTGCTTACAAATTTTACAGCACTGGCGCCTGAAGCCAAATCCCTTCTTCACTACTCTGGTTCAGTGGTTTTCATTGTCTCTGTTTTCTCTGTTGTGATCACACATGAAAATGAGGCAGAAAGGTGCCAAGAGAGACAAGCTTTTTATTCATTTACAACAGCCTGCATCCTTAAAGCTGAATAGGCAAATGGTTGCAATATTAACAGACCTGCTCTGCACAGGCACTTGTTCTCAGCCCCATGCTATCCTCTTCTGGCAAAAGCATGAAGAGAATTGGGCAGCCAGCTCAGAGGAAAACAATTTGAGNTTCCCCCCTTCCCTCCTCCCCTTTTACTATGTAATTTTCTAGCAAGATCAGTCCCTGAGCTGTTTCTCTGTAAGAATACACAAATATTCACCTACTCAGCTTGGTACAAAATAGAGGGGAATTTTAGGATAGACCTGGGCATTTGGGGAATTTAATGACAAAACCAACCAAAACAAAACCAAATACAACTATGTGCTGTAGTTTAAACTTTTGCTTTTCACTGTCCTCATATGGTTTTTTCTGCTTTGACTTTATTCCCTGGATTTTAGGAAATGTCTTGCTGATAGTTCTACAAATTTTTTTTGTGTGTAGAAGATGATGCAATCAGATATAATTTTAAAGATGCAAAATATTTAAAGTAGCTAATTATTTCCTTTCATCTTGGGTTTGCCAGCTTTCACATCCAGCTACTTAACTGTAACTCCCTAGTCAGTTAAACTCATTTTGATGGATTGGATTGACACTGATATCCATTTACCTTCATTTTTATTCCAGCTTCCTTTTAGCAAACAATTATGGAACAGCAATAGCTTCCCACTGGGCAGACAAATTCTTTCTGTCTTCCTTTAACACAGCTGTGCATTTTTCCAAGTGATGAATGCAGTAGAACCAAATCATATGGATCTACGATCTGTTCCAGCTGCTGTTGGAAAGAAGTGATTAAAACAACAGAAACAAAGTGGAAAGAAAACTCCCTGCCTTTTCCCCTCCAAGCCAGCAAATGATATCATTGAGCATAAGCAGCAAAATGCATTTTTAAACTCAAGAAGCAAATGTGCATATAAGCAATAAGAGGCTAAGCAAATAATAAAGCAGAATGACATGACACCATATCACAATCCTCAACGAGTAAGTAGCACAGTTCAACCTCAAAAGCTACTGAGTAAGACGAAAATGTCTCTTTAACAGTATTAGGGGACAATTTATTATGTGTCTCCTTCGAGTGCGGCACAATGTCACTGCAGGCCCATTGCATTTGCATTATTTCCAGACAACGGCAGCAGCAGAAAAGGACACTGATTTATTTCAGAGCAGGCACAGGTGATTTTTATGTCTGTTGGGACTCAGCCAGATATGGCTTAACCCATTCAAGCCTTTCTGCTTATACGAAGAGGTGTCTTTTTGCAACATCCTTATCTTCCTGCTCAGATTTCATTTAAGTTACTCAAGGAAAAGATGGGGAATTTTGAAGTCCTTTGCTCTTTCAAACAGTTACTAAAGCTTTGTTCTATTCAGAGAGAACCACTGATCGGCAATAGCTTAATCTGTTTAAAATAATTCTAATGATAATTTTCACTGTTCAGCCTTTAACTTACTGTGTGACTTCCACACCTTACAGTAGCCGAAATCAAATGATTGCCTGATAATGTTATTCCCTATTGCATGTAGCTAATTTGCCAGGATCAAAAAATAACATCCCAGAAAAAAAGTCACTGTCTGGCTGTCATAATCCAGTCAAAGATACAAGCTTTGTTTCTGCTCAATTGGAGAGCCTGAGGACTGCCTGCATCCCAGTTTTCCAGCATTATAGAGGAGGAAAATCTGGCATCTTGTTGAAAGTGCCACCTTACAAAGGGATAAAAAACTGGGGTTGGGACCAAGTGCCATTGCTAATGGCAATTAGAGAGAAAGCAGAGATATTAATCCAAAGCCAGTATAGCTGGCTTCTGATAGTCCATCAATTTTATTTCTTCTGTTAAGCACGAATATTTTTTCCCCCCTTCTGAACAATTGCCTGTCATTGTGTGCGTATATGGCTGTAATTCTGCTGATGGCTGAAAGAGATGCAGAAAGCTAAAATGTGAATTCATGTGCTGAAAGAGATGACTCCTCCATAACTGCAGCGATGTACACCATGCCTGGCACTACGGCTGAGAAAGGGGATTTTTTTCAGGAGTTAGATACAGGAATTGTTTAATCCCAAACAGGAGTAAAACTGAGTATTCTGAAATTTTCTCTGTGGAGTTTTGCAAACGTTTCCTTTTAGGTCCATTAAAATACTTTCAGTGTAGCTTGGAGTTGTGCCCAAAAAGAGGCATTATGAATCTGATTGAAAGCATCAGAAGAGAACAAAGAAAATCTTCCCACATGATACAATTTTTTAAAAAGGACAGTCTTTAGGATAGATTATTTTGTAGTCTACTAAAGAATGTTCTGGTAAATTAGCCCAGTTTTGTGAAGTTTTCATTTTTGCTGCATTCACAGCATCTGCTGGAGCAGTGCCCTGATGGACTTAGCTCTGATCTGCCCTTCTCTCCTATCTGGTCCCACTGGCCCTGTGACTACTGCAGGAAAGAGAGATTGGTCAGTGCACAAATAAGTGAGCACAGTTCAGTGAGTGCAATATATGTAAATGCAGACATTTTTTTAAATGTTATTCAGTGTGTTTTGATGCCTGTGATGAGTCAGAGGTACTTGTAGAAGTGGAGAACATGCTCTTGTTCTAGCAAAAGCAATCATGGGAGGCAGCTGAAACAAATCACTTGTGCTTGTGGACTTGGTGGGAGTGATTCTAGCACTGTCTTCAGGATGAATCGCTGCCTTTATCTTCTTACAGGAGGAAAACAGAGCTCAGTGGCTGAACACTAGAGCAGCAGCGTGTTCTAAGCCCAACTCTATCACTGGGCAGCCTTGGCAGGTTTCTGTGGCCCATTCCTCCCCTCAGTAATATAATTTGTTCATTTTTAAAGCGTTTTGAAAGCTTTTAATAACATACACTTCCAGCATGGCAGTATTAGAGCTCCATGATTTTGGTGGCAGTGAATAGACTCTGGGGGAGCCTGGGTGTTGATGGGTCAGGCACTGTGCTAACTGCTAGGAAGTCTTGATCCCAGATTTAAGGAGCTTACAATAAGAAAAAGTCACTGCAACAACAACAACAACAACAACAACAACTACAACTACAACTACAACAGCAACAAAGCAATAACAAAAAAGGTCAAAGTAGAGGATGAAATGATCCCTGGGACTCATACAGCCCCAAAAGTGAACAATTTGCACAACCTCTGCTGAGTTTAGTTTGGCTTCTTCCTAGTCCAACAGGCTGTCAGGTCTCTTAGCTATAAATCACATATTCTGAATAGGAATTACCTGGTGTTATGGTGAATTACAGCAGATATCTTCTCTCTGCAGTGATGTTTCAAATGGGCAGCTGAAGCCTATGTAATATTAATAAAAAAGTCATTGTGTTTTGACGAAAATATAGCAATGGTGCTTCTGCTTTCTAAAGAAAATAGTCTCATTATTAAGCACAATATACCTAGGTGATGAATCATGTGGACTGAGGAAAAGACAGGTTTTTAAAAATTAAGATAGTATTTCTTTTTCCTTTTCTTCCTTCATTGACAGTTAAAATACCCTTTAAATACCAAAAGACCTGACTGCTGCCTTTGTTGATCATGCAGTTCAGACATAGCTAAACTCAGTATTGACAAATTTAGTAACAATCTGTATTTTTTTTTTGCACTTCAAGTCTAACTGATGAAGAAAACAAGTAAAATATATCACAAATTCTTACAGAAAATAGACTCAAATTAGCATATGACTTAAACTACCTAAACCTATCCCCAAAGAAGCTATATACAATAAACATGCCAAATATGACCATTCATGACTGCTGTGCCTGACACTAGTGACAGATGTACTGAGGTACAGAGATATTAACAAGCAGCATCATCAGATGCCTCCTGGAAAATGACTGTTCTTGATGAGAGTAGGGCACCCATCCAGCTGCTCATCACAGCCGTTTTCCCAGCCCACGTGCCTGATCCATGGGAAGGGAGTAGGATCATCCACCAGCTACACAAGATGGGCTGTTTTACTTTTTAGCTGCCACCAGAAGTAACTCCAGGTCAGCTTGTGCCTCAGGATAAACAGGGCTGTGAGTGCCACGAAGCAGACACAGATCCCTTTGGTTTGGGGCGTCCAGACTTCTCAAAGGGTCTTCACAGGCCTGGCAAACACCATCTCTAATGTTGGTTTAGTTTGATCTTTTTCTCTTCCTCTCTTGTACCTACAAAACTTGCTCTGCTGTCTTTCAGCTTAAGCCTTGCAGAAATAGCTGCCAATAAAAGTATCATCTGGGAACCATGATGTGTACATCTCCTGATAAAGCACCTCCTTTTGTGCATTGCTCTTAATACTACATTTGATTTTGGTACTGAGTGTAACATTGGGTCCATCTGGCAGTACATACCCAGCTCCTGATCTGTGAGGAGGTCAGGCAGGGCTCTAGGAACTGGCCTCAAATTGGCCCTAAATCTGATACCTAATTGATAAAAGTCAGATAGATTTAGAACCAATGACACACCAATGCTGTAACTGACATCACCAAGCACAATTGTGACATTAATGACATGAATTTAGTGAAACTAATGCAAATACACAAGTAGAAGGGGATAAAGCATGAGTGCCATTTAAAATCAGATGGTGTTAGCACCCATAGAAGGCTGCAAAAGAAATAGATTCCTTTGTACATCATGCCTTTCCACACACTAATATTACACTTTTACTGCCCTCACCATGCACAACCTGGCTGTAACCTAGTGACAGCAGCCAAACCCTTCTTCCAAACAACAAAGCAGAAGTTTGGTTGTACAACTGCTTTTTAAAATAGAGCAAAACCATCGCACACATAATTAACTGTAACTCATGCCTCCAGGCCAGAGCTGAAATGGGGGAAGTGATGCTATCAAGAAGCACCTTAATCCATTTTCTAGGAGCCATTAGGATGTCCCTTTCAGAAACAGGTGACTGATGTGGGGCACACTAAAACATCCCAGCAGGCCCTTATTTGATGTGGTTGGAGGTGACTGCAGCTTCCTGCATCCATGCCCTGCTCCTTGCTGTGATGAGCACTTGGTTGTTTCAGTGGGAGCTGCTGCCAGGGGATTCAGTGAATCTGCTGGCTCTGCTGTGGGGTATCAGCTCCCACTACATGGGGTCATGAGCAGATGGGACTTTCACACCCTGAAGGGCTCCAGCCTTCTCCAAAGCTGAGATTTCTGCCATGAGATCAGCCGCTTCCAAAAACATCTTTGACATTTGAAAGACAAAACTTCATAGATTCTCAAGCGTGATTCCAAAAAGATAATAGCTGTTTTTTCCCTCCTCACTCCAAGGATTCCACTTCTGTTTTTAAGATGTCCAATCTAACAGTTAAATCTCTGAAGCACTAGTATTTACTGCTGTTAAGAGTACATAAAATCTTCAACCCTGTTGTTTCTTTTCAAAGGTATATTCTGGTGACACATGTTGAATTGAATTTTATTAGTGGGTTGAACCAAGGCATTTAATGCTCAGAGAATTATAAGGATTACCTAGGAGTAATTACCAGACGTATGTTTTCTTGAATAATATAGAGAGACTAAACTTAGGACTAGTCTTACAAATCTGCTTTTAAGAAAGAAAGTAAATCTGGGGGGAAAATATTCTGAACTTGCAAGTTTTCCAAAATTACTCTGTTGTTACTGTTATTCATCAGGTCTCTCAAACCTTCCCTGATCTCATGCAAAACCATTCCTGAGTACCCCAAAGGACACATAACCAAACTAAAAGTCAGGGGAGGGTCCTATGGGCATGAGACTGTCCAGCCCAGCTCATCACGTGTCTGTTCAGCTCCCTTCTGCTCAGGCCCTGCAGCACTGCCAGTGGCCTCAGCGGGGTCAGGGATGGGCTCAGCTGCAGCAGGAAGGACTCACAGAGTTCCTGGCTAAGTAAGGCAGAGCAAATAAAGTACTTTTCACCGTTGGTGTCAACATAATCAGCTGCTGCATACATTCTGTCGGGGTAGCAAAGTGAGCTGGCAAGTGGAAAAGCAAACCCAGCCATTTAAAACCTGAGAAGTGACAATTTCAGGGCCGGAGCAGCAGCAGTAGGAACCAGCCCTTGCACATCCAATAGGTAGTGACTAAACAGTTTGACCTAATTTTGTTTATCACCTAAAAGGAAATGGTTAATTTTTTGGGAGGGAAGATTGCTGTGTAAGCCTGTGTTTGTACAAATTTGTATATATAGTAACATCCCATTAAAGGAAATAACAACTTTTTGTTTATTTTGAGTAGTGAAATTCATAGACTTTATTTTTTGTGGATATTGGTAGATGGTATTCTACTGGATGGCAAAACTCAATACCAAATCAGGGTGAAATATCAAGCAGAAAAATCTACAGTGGAATTCTACTCACATATATTCAGTTTAGGCAATAAAGATCTGAAAAGCTGATGAAATCAAGCAGCACTAACAGGCCTGTTAGTTTTGTTGTATGTCTTTGATATGAAGTGAACTGGTTAAAAATGTTCTTGCAAATGATCACTGGACATTTAAAGGAAATGAAGAATTGTGAAGAGAGTTTTGATGCATAGGCTCAAGGCTTTTGGGTTCTGCTTAACATTTTAGGCATGGAGAGACTGTTCTGTCTTCTGCACTAAGAAAATCCAAACAATGAGAGAGAAGGTTGTAGGACTACATGCTATATTTCTAGATATACTCTTCTGTTTGCTTCCTTACACTTTAATGTTAATTTAATTAACAATGCATGGTGAATATCATCGGGCACAGATGTTGTTTTAAAAGGTTCNTCTGCAGAGAAGTCAGCTTTCCCATGGAAGGAAAAGGTCCAGTAAGTTTCCATATAAGAAACTTAGAAAATGGCTGTGACACAGAGAGGATGCTAGTTCTAAAGATGAGCCCTAACTTTGTACAGTCCAAATCCCTGCTTTATGGACTGCTTTTCCCAGAACCATGCAATGATCTCAGCTAATAAAACCAACCAACCAACCAACCAACCAACCAACCAACCAACCAACCAACAACCAAGACTTCCTCTGACATTACAAGATCCCAATAAACTAAGTTTTGACATCTCCAAGGCAGCCTAGAAAGGCTGTGTATGGCACAGGAAAGTTCTCCACTGGATAAGTGCAGGGAAGAGAGTAGATGATGAATTACACAATTTTCTGGTCAGCAGATTTTTTTTTTTTTCTCTTGGTGCTGGCACAGGACATATGTCTGTGTTGTTTCTCATTTGTGCATTTCCTACATATTTTTGAGCTGATGTGGCTCTTCAAAGGTTCTGTACACATGGACTGAGATGTAGTTGTTCACATCTGGGATCACATGCAAGGTTTTCTTTTTCACCAGCTATCAAGAAGTTGGGGAGAAAAAATTATTTGGGAAGTGCCAAACTCTTCCCCCACTTCCTTCAACTTCACTGATTTGCAGAAGATAATGGACTAAGAAATGTGATTTTTTTTAATGCCGTTTTTTGGGGTGACATTTTCAAAATGCTCTTATTTCTCTTGAATCAAAATGATTTCTCATTAAGAAATGTTCTTAAATTTTATTAGAAAAGCTGCTTGCTTCTTCCAACCAGAAAGAATTTGGGTTGGAAGATGGCTGGGGAAAAAATTACTTCTGTGATGGCTTCAGAAGTGCGAGTGAACTAAAAAATATTTGCACAGTGGCAGTGATCAGACCAAGATGGTTTATTCTCAAGCAAGTTGTGGAAAATCCCTGCAATATGCTGATGTGAAATAATCTGCACTCTCAGCCCTGTGCTACCAAAATGAAGACACAAAGAACTTCTCTGCTCTTAAAGAAGAAATTAACTTCATCCTAAAACCAGGCCATTCAATTGTCTTTCCAAAATTTGCTACTCCTCAATCTTATGAAATTCCAGTTATTATTGTTAGTCATATAAAAGTCCAGGCAAGTGGGGCTTTTGCATTTTAGGTCTCAAGGCAGACCTGCAGACTTGGATCCCACGGTTTGATTGCCCATAGTATGAAGAGAGGTAGTTCCTTGTGTGGTTTTGAATATCCTACCTTTTAATTTAGTTGAGTGCCCTTTGTTCTTTTCCTTTCTCATGCACGTGCTCATTTCAATCTCTTTTCACATGAAAGGTTTTCCATGCCTTTATTTTGTCACCTCCCTTTCCTGAAAATAGGTTTGTCTTTACCAGTATTTGCACAGTATCCCAGTCCAAGGCATTTTTATTCTCATGGCTATCTTTATTTTCACTGTTTATTTCCAAGAGAGATATTTTCTTCTAAGATTATTCTCCTGTGCCTAGAATCTTTAGGCAAAGCAGAGCCTTTGTAGCAACTGCTGTTTGTCTCCTTTACTCCAGTGACAGTTGTGGCTGCTTCTGGCAGGGCTTATTTTGGCATCTTTATCCTTTGAGTGTGAGACTCAAGGAAACCTGTATTTTTCTCAGTTGGGTAAACACACCTCTCATGAGACTTAACAAAAGCACAACACAGAGCTGTGGTTTGTTCTAATTCCTACAAATAAAATAGCGTAGTTGTTTCAATTCAGGTTTAATTTATTTAGTTGGAAAACATAGTTTTGTCACTGTCTGTGATAATATCAGTATTATTATTGATTCAAGCATCCTTAATTTGCACTGGGAAGTGCTGAAATGCTGTGGTGAATGCATGCATAGAAAATATGCAGACAGACAGCTTCCATGGGCAGCTGGCTTCTGAAGAAAGAATTGGCCACTTTTGGAGCTGTTTGCTTGTATGAAAGATAACATCATCATGATATTTTTTCAGCTGTGCTTAAGCAAAAGGAAACCACTGGCCTTTGCCTTTTGGACATTAATTGCCTCCATTAGCCCATCTCCTGATTCTTTCTGGTGGTGAATGGTGTCACCAGTTGTTCTAAATTTAGTTCAACTCAAAGTAACAGGGCAGAAATTTTTATGTGTTTCCTTTCATTCTTTAGCCTGGAACTGCTTCCTTGTGTGTTTGTATATTTCTGCTAACCATAAGCACCACTCTACTACTTGCTTATTTTACACAATATTCACACTGGAGGACTAGTTTTTGGGTAAAATTCCCTCTTAGACAGAAATAGCAATGGGGCAGCACATCACCTGAGGCATTATCTCACAGGTCATGCAGTTGGTCACCTTTTGGTGTTAATTTCTAGAATCTCCTGACTTGTCTATCTTGATGCAGAAGCTCCCTTTTAGCCTTCACCTGAACAGTTCTGTCATATTTAACTTACAGTTGACAATTTCTGGCAAATGCAGGTTTTAAAGCCAGAAGGGACTTTTATATCATTAAATCTGATTGTGCAATCTGCTCTTTGCCAAAGGCTTTGATGTGAACTCCGCAAAATTTTTGAACACCATGGAAAACAATCACATTGAAACCTCCCTCCCATGATTTTGGATTGAACAAAAAAACAGATGAAGCTTAGATTCAGTGCTAAAAGACTAAACAAGAGGTTCTCAGAATCTGGGGAGAACACCTTGGTTTTGTAGGATACCATGATACACCTTGGTTTTGTTGGATGCCATGATAAATGGTTTAAGGTACAAGTGCCTTGCAGCTCCCTCTTGAATAAACTGACAGCCATTCAAAACAAAAAATCTAAGATTGGTGTGTAATAAGTTTTAAGACTGTTTCAATATCATGGTTGGATCAATGGAAGTATTTCAAGTCCTGAAAAAGGCACTGACATGTAAGAAGAAATCCCTGCTAGGCTAAGCGAGATCCCTGATGTCCTGTCATGATTCACCTCATGATTTTCCAATAAAAGAGTCACGCAAATACTAGAAATTTCAACCTTAGAACTGTTTTGTTTTTGTTACAAATTCCAGGAGGAATTTGCACCAGCTTAGGCTTGTCTTCTTACAGAAGCAGTAAGAAGAGGAGATTGAGAGTTTATTTGGTTAATACTGCAATTTTATGCAGACATGTCCCAGTTGTAGCTTAGACGTTAAAGAGCTGAACACAGCTGTTCTTCTGTAGCAATATACTGGACATCCTCACAGAAAAATTTGTGTAAATAATGCTAACTTCAGCCTCTGTTTCCACACATTAACACTTCATATACCATCCCATCTGCTCTCTCTAGATGAATTCTTTTGGTTTTACTGTAGGTCTCAAAAACAGGGAGTGGAAATGCCTTATTTGTTTGATAAGAAGGAAACCTTGATTTACAGATATCAGAACAATAAAGAAGTCCAACAACCTGTGTGGGTACAAGGCCAACACTGGAAAGTTTTATGAATGACTGCCTGTAGCTATGGAAGTTATATAGGTATATAAACTATAATCCCCAGTTTTAGAAAAGGAAATAAGACCCAGGGACTTACAGGCCAGTCAGCCTCTAAATGCTTATAAAAGGCCATGTACCAGATGCTCCTGGGAACTATGATAAGGAGCATGGAAAATAAAGAGGAAATTTGTGACGGCCAAATTATGCCTCACAAATTTGGAGGCCTTCTATCACAGGTTTACAGCAGTGGTAGATGAGGGAACAGACATCATCTACATGGACTTGTGCAAAGCTTTTCGCACTGTTCTGGACAACATCCTTGTCTCTAAACTGGAGAGACATGGACTTGACAGACGGAGCACTCGGTGGACAAGGAATGGTATGGATGGTTGCAGTCGGAGTGTGGTGGTCAATGGCTCGATGCCCAAATGGAGACAACTGATGAGAAGTGTTCTTCTGGGGCCAGTACTGGGACTGGTGCTGTTTAAAATCTCTGTTGGTGACAGGGACAGTGGAATCAACTGCACCCTCAACAAGTTTGCTGGTGACACCAAGCTGTGAGGCAGTGGAATCACTGGACGGAAGGGATGCCATCCAGAGGGACCTGGACAGCCTTGAGAGGTGGGACCCGTGAAGCTCATGAAGTTCAGTAAGGCCAAGTGCAAGGTTTTGCCCCTTGCTCAGGGCAATCCCAAGCACAAATACAGGCTGGGTGGAGCATGGACTGAGAGTAGCCCTGAGGAGAAGGACTTTAGAGTGTTGGTTGATGAGAAAGAGGGCCACAAAGATGATCAGGGGGCTGAAACACCTCTCCTGTGAAGACAGACTGAAACAGATGGGGCTGTTCAGCCTGGAGAAGGCTCTAAGGAGACCTTATAGCACTTTGAAGTACCTAAAAGGGGCCTACAAGAAAGCCAGAAAAGGATTTGTTTTACTAGGGCGTGGAGTGACATCTAGATCTCTCTGAAGTCTCATCAGCTTGCACAAATCAGGAGTCAAAATCAGTAATCAAATTGAGGCAAGATATCTTTCTCTGTGTCCAAGGATGCAGGGACTGTGTGCTGATGGTAGTATTGGAAGTTTGGTTCACAAAGGCCACAACATTTTTACCATGTTCATATAGTCCTGGGTGACATTCAATTATTATACTCTAATACTTTTTCACAGCTGTTGTTTAAATGATAAGACTTTCCTTGAAGATGGCAATCAGAAGGGAAAAGTCACCATGAATACATCCCAGAAACAAAAGAGTGAGTTGAGTGAAACCAAACAGTGTTCAGTCTTGTTTATATTCAGACTGATAAAACTTTTACCTCTGGATATTAGATCAAATTGTTCTAGAGAGACAAGCCATATCATCTGGAATAAATCCTCCAGAAATGGGTGCATTAAAAATAAAACAGATATCTTAGATGGATTTATGCATCTATTTCAGACAGTAGGAAAAACTGGATATGAGTAACTGAGGAACTGTTGAGGCAAGAGGGCATGTGGACACTGAACTCCCTTGAACACTACACAGCATCTGTGGACAACAGCGCTGAGGAAGACTCTTGCAAGACTGAGTCTGGATCTGGATTAGTCCCGAGTTTCTATCAGACAAGCATTGAAGGCATGCCAATTATTCTGTTTCAACATGAACATCAGTAAAACCTCACTTTTGGTCACAAATTCATTGAAAGCCAGAGGAGGAGAGGAGACATGATAAAAATTGACAAAGCAGGCATGACTAAGTAAACCCCTTTATTTCTGAATCACTTTCCAAGCTCCAATGGTAGTAGTCCCAGGCACCCCTTCATCTTTCTGCTCTGCATCCCACAGGACACAATATCCTCCAGTGCCAGCATATGTTTTGAGTAAACAAGACATGGTAGTACAGACTTCCTATCCTCACCTCTCCATCAGCCTAGAGCTAAATATCCCCCTCCAAACCTTCCAGAGAGGCATCTCTGCTGTGCCTGTTTGCAGATGGTCTGCCTTGATCAGGAGGGTCCCAGATACAGAGAGGAGTCTGGCACTGGAATTTGGCAGCTCTGTTCACGATTTCTGTTTTCCTCTTCCTTTTTTCCATAACTCACTTTTTTCTTTCCCCACTGCTTGCCAGGAAAGATGCATTTTGGGGTTGGTTGCTGTTCTTCATATTAAGCTGTGTGTGGTTCAGAGGAAGGACTGTGGCTTTTTTTTTTTTTTTTGCTTGTTTATGTACAGCATACACAACAGTATCTATAGGTGTAGACAACTATAAGGTAATAATAAAGTTGATGCTAAAAATAACATATTTATGGTTCTATGTCCCATTTTTCAATCCACCCTTAAATAATCCTCTTCTGGGAAAAATAATGAAAAGGTCTGGAGGGGATGTAATTTCTCTGTTAAAATCATGTTACCTCCACTGACTAATCACTCAGAGGTTTGTGTTGGTACTCTTGTCTCACACTGTTGTTCTCCTCTGAAGGTTTTTTGTGGGCTCAGATTATACAGTTAAACTTCTGTTTTAACAAGTTGCTGCACCTTTGCCCAAGGCTGTGATTGAATACGTGGGCAGCCACTGTAGTTCAAATGACATTTGAGAACTTATTATGCCGTGTTGACTTGATTCTGAATTTGCATCTTGGGGGGTTTATTTAACTCAAATACTTATTTTGGTGGTGCCAAACTAAATCAAAAGCTCCAAATTTCACTTGAGCAGAAAAACCCAAATCCATGGAAATTCCAGGACAAATTGATAGTGCTAGGCAGTAGGTAGGAATGCTTTAAAAAGATGTGAAGGTTTTAGTATAACTGTTGAGAAACACTGTCTGAATATGAAGCTTGTATAGAATTAGGAGATAGGAAATTTTATTGGAATTTTATGTTATGTGGCATATATTTCACAGCAGTTCTGTGCCATCCTGGTTTTGTCTGCCAAAGACAGTTTCAATTATTTTCTTGATGTACCAAAATGTTTGTGGAGGGACCAGGGCATGAAAGAATTTCTAAAGGATCTTTGGTGCTGGTCATTTCTGACAGAATGTCTCTGGTCTGATCTGGTCAGTCTGCTTTAATACTCTCCATGAGCATTTTCCCTGGCTGGATGGCAGGTCATGGTCCTCCCAATCCTTGTGAGAAGGGTCCCATGTCTGATGGCACAGCTCCACTGTTGAAAGATGCAGACCCAAATGCCCATGGTGCATTTTAAATACTTCTAGCTGCTGAAATGATAAGAAATATTTTTTAGAGGTTATGTGTTTTTCTTCCAACAGTGACACCTTTGAAATCACTACTGTTTTACCTAAACAGATCATCACTACTGCTCTAACCTTTGTATCTTCTTACTATTGTAAGTGATGGCTCTCAACAACATGGAACAAACAAAAACACAAATCCAGGATGTTATCTGCTTGGTTGAGAGCCTTAATTGCCTCACAGCCTTTGGCTTAGCCAAGGAAACATCATGAAAAATCCACTGTGACAGCACAGGCCACAGCTAGAACTATAAATATTTTCAGAATCAACACTGTAATTATTTCTGGCTACTAAATACTCTTCCCCCCAAAGAAAGAGAAAATGTTTGAAAAAAAATCAGTAATTACAACTGTTAACATGCTGGTGCCAGATCTCCATCATCAGAACAGGCCATGCAGACACATGGAGCAGGAGGGTTGGATGGGGAAGGTGGGAGTCGCTCTCAGCCGCAAGGCTAGAACAGACATGGTCCTCCCCCCAGGCACTCTGGGCTGAGGCTGCAGCATCCTTTGGCTCCTTCCCCCATCAACCTGCCCCTGAGAGATAATATTTTCCCTTCCCCCAAAGCACTTTTAATCTGGAAAGTGGGTGGGTGACGCAGGAGCGGAACGGGGAGGGCAGATGAATTAAGAGTGGCAAGGGCATGTTTTCACACATGCTAACGTATGTGTACAATTTGTAGGAGTAATAAGTCAATCTCTGCCTAGTGGGACAGAGGGTTTTCAAGGCATCATGGCTGAGACAGAGCACAAAGTTAGGGAATATGGAGGGAGTCCACATTCCAGCACTTCTTGTAGGATCTATTCTTAGATTTCTTTCTTGCCTAAAAATGTTAAAAATAAAATGGTGCTGCCTGGTAAAGAATGGGGTGCAGTGGAAGATTAATTATGCTGTTCTGGATTTAATTTTGGTATCCTTACACACCCCATTCTTATGTGAGAGTGGACTCTTACCTTACAAAAGAGAAGTGTGAGGGGTTTTAAAGCTTAATATGTTTTGATCTCTCATGCAATCCACTTCTTGATGGGTGAATAGGAAAAATTCATGTTCTGTAAAGCCACTTGCGGTGTGTGAGGAAAACAGCATTGCACCATATTGTGGCATGAAGGTATCTGGACCAGGCAGGTACCCTGAAAGGGCTGCCACAGCTCCTTGATGACATGAAATACATGGGAGCTCAAAGTCTCTGATTATCAGGTGATATAAATCACCAGAACTTCTCTGGCTTTACTATAAAGTTAACTTGATTTCAGTGAAGATTTGTCCATTTGTGTTCACAGTATATTCATTAGATACCAGTATCTGATGAATAACAGTAAAAAATCCCTGTTAGACCTCAGGGAACAAAAGATGAGAGGACACAAACACTGGTAGGAAACACTTCAGCATTTAGAAAGTATTCTGAAAAATTAGAAAAGAAATCACAAAGTATGGAGGCTGGAAAACTCTCAGAATGTATTTACAGGCTCCTTCAATTCAATGCCATTTCATTACATTGCCAAAATTAATCACAGTCTTCAGCTCTAGTCTTGGCTTCTTATTTATTGCCAGCTTGATCTCCTTGGTGAATTTTATTGCTCCCAACCATCATGCTCTTTTAACATAAGATCCAATACAGATTGCACAGAAAGGAATAATGTGGGAACTGAGCAAATGGGAACTTACAGACCACATGTGACACTGTCAAACACCTATTCCATTAAATACAAAGTATATCTACATACTCAGATGCTTATGTATAAAATAATTGGATTATGTGTTGTTAACTAGCAGGAACAAGAAGCACAGATGAAATGGGTAAGTGCTGTTCTTTATCAAAACAACAATCTGAAGATGACAGTGGTTTGCCCTTGAGCCCTCCAGCAAACACAGCACCGACAGTGGCTCCCAGCTGTTCCCTGCTCTGCCACTGACAAGTGGCACTGAGTTGGTTTAGGTTTGAGAAAAGCCACCCCATTGTAGCACGTGGGGAGAACTGAGTGAGCTCTCTTTCATTCAAAACATTGAACTGGTTCGGATTAGGTCTCTGAGATGCTTTATAACTACAAAATACTCCAATACTCCTTATTGTGTTGAACCTCTTCCCTTCCATGGTTTTTTTTTGGTACTCCATTGCAATTTCTGAAGGATGAGAAGACTGTAATTACTCTGTGTGTATGGTGTCTAGCACAATGGGGCCCTGACCCTGGATCCTTTGAGCTTAAGTCCATGTTTCTTAGAGGATGTCTCTAATAAAATGCTAGGACATAATAAGGACAAATGCCCCAGAAGTCCCTTCCTTGACCTTTGGAAGATCAGACTAAGCCCAGCTCATTAAATTAAAAAAAAATCATCAAAACCCCTCTGATGAAATTAATAATTCAAAATACTTTGAAGCATTTTGAAATAGATTGTGCATGTGAAAATTGTGCATGTGAAAAACATGCCAGTTGGTTCTGCGTGTCTTGACTCGATATATCACACTGGTAAGAAAAGTGCTCACACAAGGAGGAAGAGCTGTAGTGAATGAAAGCCATATGGCTGAATCCTTCATAAATATCCTCCAGTGCATCAATGGGAAAGTGGGAGTTAACCTTGCTTAGGCAGAGAACTTGTTCTGATATCATAACAGAATGGCTCATGATATTTAATCTCTTTCTTTCCCCATGTCAGCACTACTCCTTCAACAACTTCGTTGCCTCTGATTAACAGCAACCCACTTTAACTGGATAGTGATGATGAGCCCCTCTGACATAAATAGGTGTAGCTCCAAACAGCAGAGAGTTTGCTACTATTCCTTTTCCATAGCACAATCAGAATTGTGTGTATAATTGAGTTTAGGGCAGCATCGTTCTAGGCAGTAGAAATGTCATGTACTAAAAGATAATTCTCTGTCCTGGAGGACAGGCCTAGCTGGGAAAGCTCAAACAGAAGTGATTTTTTCAATGTTAGAGAGGAAAGAGAAGATATGGACATAGGTCTTTGATACCTCAGTTGTGTCTTTTGCACTGAGTTCAAAGTTAGCTTGAAGGCATGAGGGGCTTCTGCAGGGGCTTTGAGATCTTTCAGAGTCTATGGAGGAGAGCCAGTGAAAATCCTCACATTGCAGGTTTTGGAGGGACTGTTACAGTGTGAGCCACCTGATAGCAATCTCAGAAGATATACTTTGGGATGATAGGTACCACCAATCAGGTCATGCAAGAGCATATAATTATTGTGTAATAATTTCCCATTTGTCATGTAAGGTTACATGCTTTCATAAGGTGTGGAGTTGATTTTTACACAGCAACCAGATAGCTTGGGGCACCCAATCCCTAGTGAAATTCCTGCTACAGTGATCTCTAACTAGACAAATGCTTCATTTCTGTTACCATGCAATGATCTTTTTTATTGTCTATGTGTCTTAGGTCTCAGAAGGCTCATGAAGATGCTAATTTTGCCCTTTCATTCTGCAAGTGAACTCAAGCAGTTAGGAGAAAAGTTTTGTGTCTCATAGTTGGATATTTTAGCATTCTGCTGATTGTAACATGTGGAAGATGGTAGTTCAAAGTTCCACAAGTAGCAGACCAATGAGGTGGCCTTTGATTGAGCCATGATACTTTTTTCTCAATTTAATTTTTTTCTCTGGAAAAGAGAACAGCTGTTACAAATCATCAAGATCTGCATGGTGACTGAGCAGCCAACACTTTAAAAAACAAGCTGAAATAAATACCATGTTCCTCTGAAGGTGGTGGACTGAAAGAGTGGCTTTCCAGGCTACATGCAACCTCAATATATGTTTTGTACAGGCCTCTTGTTAAAAGTAATTTCCATTAAGAACTCTACCCTACTATCAGATTTGGGTGAAGCTGGACAAAATCATAGAATCATGGAATTGTCATCAAAATGCATTCGAAAAGTTAGCATAAACCTTGTTTCCCAGAAAAAAAAAAACAACCAGGAAAAGCGAAAATCTCTAAATTGTATGTGAAGTTTTCTCCAGTTTTCTTGAAAAGTTTGCACCAAATCAAATGTTTCAACACAGGAAGAGTATTAAGGAAGGTGTTTGGGAAGAAGGACTTGATTACTCACGTGGGCAGCTGATTCAGCTTTAGGACATCAGAGAACTCCTGAACAGCCCCTGGTGCCAAAACCAAACCCGTGATCTTCCTGCTCTATTTCTACTCAATGTAAAACCTTCCACTACTGTTACTGCTTTACTGTACTCCCCTGCCTCACCAGGGCAGCTGCCATTTGTCCACTTTGTGGCATTTCAATTTTCTCTTTGGGGCCAGCATGCTGAAATTCTGCAGGAGGTAAGAATCTCTACATTTCTAAATATGGTTCAGGTTTTTGGTTTGGGGTATTCTATGGAAAAGAGTTTGACAATATAGCTAAAATCAATCCTAAAACTTCAAATATAAGTAGTAAGGTAAAAGGCCCTTAAATGCTCTCGGAGTTGAAGGAGTTATCATTTTCAGCTGGTAATACTGAAACCTGAAGATTCATAACACCTGATTTGCTGGTGTTATGGACCTGCTGACTGAGAATCTTGGGACATAGAGTTTTGGGTAACAAAGTAGAAATCAACAGAAATACATTGACTTGCACCCACTGGTGTACACCAACTGTCTTGCTGTCTCTCTTACTGTCATCTGCTGACATACCTTCTAGTTTGACTGAACAGAACAAATGAAGAACAAAGAAATTCTAAAGCCATTGTGCTTCTCATCTGTGAAAGAATGGAGTAAATATTGGACACTCCGTTTTTTCTAGATCCATCTGGGCTACAATCCTAACATCATGGAATGCTGTGCCCACTTTGATTTCAATGGACTTTGTTCCTAAAGTCTCACCCTTTCTGTTCCTGTCCAATATGGCCCTGCAAGTCACACCTTTGCTATGTTCTGCTCCCACAACTGTGTTTGCGTTGTCTGTTTACATTGCCATTTATTTTCAAAAGGCTACAGCTTTTTTGTGTTTGTATGTAGGCTGTCAGCTGGGCTTTGAACTGGTGCTGCAATAGTTAGCAGTGTTATCTTGAAGATTCTTTCTAACATAAAAGTATATGCAAAAGAGATATTTGCTCCCTTTTTAATGTAAAAAGTAAAAGTAGAACTCTTATGATGTTGAATAACTGTCACTGGAATGTAATTTGGATAAACACTCTCCAGTGAAACTTTCATCTGAATTAGAGGTGAGTCTGAACTTATTAGGAGCAGTGTCACAGTTTTGAGAGCTTCATATTTGCATCCATGAGCCTATCTGTGATCTTTAGAGTCTGCACATTTTGGCTGGAGACTTTCCAGGAAAGAGGCATTGCTCCCCCCTCTGTAAATTTCGCAGGAAAGGTCTTGCTCTTGAGACTTTGGAGGGAAAGTCTATCCAAATCCCACAGAATTTGGACTGGATCTTATTCTGAAGGCAAATGGAAGTGTTGAAAGCTCAGTTGGGTATGTCTGCATGCACTTCCATCATACTTTTGATTAGAATGAGATATAACCTGAGAGTTTGGCCTGTCATAGCCTGTGGTTTCTAGTCTAGCAAGTCACACCTTTGTGCAATGCAGACACATATCCCTACAAGGATAACACCACTGCTGCTCAGCAATGCTGAGTTCCCCTCTGGGCACAAGCTAATGAAGGTGAATCACAGTTTCATGCCAACTTGAAAAGTGCTAACAAACCTTTCCAGGCAATGGGCTACCTTCTTTGCAAATGGCTTCCTCCAGTTCTGTCTATGTGTCCAGTGTACCAGGGATGCCCAAAACTCCTTGTGTGTTTTCACTGGTGCTCTGCACTCCAGGATTCTGGGAATCCTTCCTCACACTGAACTCACCTGAGCTTGCAGAAAAGGTGTCTAATATGAAAATAGTAGTCTGTGCAATAATAACAACAAATTCCCTTTGTTTGCAGGATAATCAGCTAAAGGTAATGTTGATGCACAAGATCCATACTCAAACAAATTAACTCCACAAAGGGAGAAACACAGTGAGGAAGCATCATCTCACCTTATCACATCATGAAGCAAGAGACTATATTAAGAGTAAAAGTAACTGTTACTCCATTTGTTTTCAGTGAATTTGTGTATGTATTTCTGTATATTTTCTGGTATGTTTAATTATTCCTGTGCAGCTGTCATGGGAAGGAAGTGGCATTCAGTGCTAAATGTCTGAGACATATAATAAGGATTAAAAATAAATTAATTCCTTCAACTTTGCCAAGCCAAAGTCTAAAACGGTGCAGTTCATTCTGTAATGAATGTTGTACTCTGAATCAAATTAATCTTTCAGAGCCCCCTCTCCCTAAGGAAGTCAAGATCGTCTGTCATGATACACTTTTCTTTCATTATCTTCAAACACAGAGCAACTAAATATATAAAGGCCTAATGCTGACTCATTAAACAAAAGGATGCTTACTTCCACAGTCATTGTGTAAATTGAATTAGTTTTAACAGAAAAATAATGTAAGTAACTCAGTCTTCATCAGACAGGAATATTTTGCAGACATACACAAGTTTGGCAACACTGTAAATCTGGGGCAGAGCAAAAAGCAGAAAATAATGATACAGATGACAGAATTAAACAACAAAAGAAGGAGGTCCTGGTAGTTCTTGTGAGGACAATCTGGAAAAATCTGTCTGTAACATCTAGAGCACTGGAAATTTTTTTTTGTCTGTTCTGTAAGAGAAGAAAACAAAACAAAACAAAACAAAACAGAGAGACAATTACTGCTGAACTAAAATGTGACATTTCCAAGACAAGGGCAGATACACCAATGATGTTTGCATTCGGCTTTTTTTCTTCTCCAAACTCAGATTTTATAAAGTCAGCCATAATATTGTCATTTAATGGTTCAAGACAGTTTTCTCTCCTCATTAACTGATGGCACAATGCAAATTGCTTCAACCCATTTGTGTGGGGGAGAGGGAGATGGGGTCTTTCCTCATCAGTCATTTTGGCATACAGAAGTTGTGACTTCCTTGGAGCCAGTTGTGGTAAAGCAGGAGCACAGAGATAATGCAGACAGCTGCTTCTGCTCCATGAATCAGATTCCTGGTCTCCAGCCCCAGCTTAACACTCCATCCTTCAGAGAGCTGAGCTCTCCCTCCTGCAGCAGGCACATCATGCACAGCACGGATTGTGGGGTGGTTTGGGTGTGGATGTGTCTTCTCTCTCATTTGCTGCAACATTGCTACACATCCAAGGGTGAAACAAGCTCCTTGCTTCCTCTGCCTGGTCACTGGGCTTACCTACCTCTGAGATATCCTAATGTCTATAATTCCCAAGGTGAAAAAGATGAAAATAGGCACTTATTTTCAAATACAGAAGAATTGTTAAGATGTCTATTCATCACATCAAATTCACTAGTATCTGGGATGAAATATCCAGGAAAAGGTCCACAGATTTAAACAAAATCCTGTCAAAATGAAGAAGGCTTGAGAAATCATAAGTCCTGATGGAAGTAAAACCTGGCTGTCTAGAAAGCTTGAGAGAAAGACATTGGTGTAGGGGTAATATAGGGCACAGAAAGAGACTGGGAATTATTCTACATCAAAACTCTAAAATGGAGTAAAAATAAAAAAACCCTCCAGATTTAGGGAGATTTAATTGTGATATTATTTTCTTATTCTGATAAAGAACCTGGTTCACTGTAAGCAGGAAGTAAAAAATTCTGTGTATTTAAAAATTATTTTATAACCCAAAGACTTGCACAGAGGTGAAACAGAAGTCAATAGTGGCAGAGGTGAAACAGTCAATAGTGACAAGCATTTACAGAGTAGCCACATCAGTGGCAGAATATTTTACTACAGCTTTATTAAATAGGTATTATCATGCTTTTAAGAAATAGTATAGAACCATAGATAGGTTTGTGTTGGAAAGGATCTTAAAGACCATCTAGTTCTAACTTCCTGCCATAGGCAGCAACTTCTTCTACTGGACCAGGTTGTTGAAAACCCCATCCAAACTGGCCTCAAACTTTTCCAGGTGTGGGATATCCACAACTACTCTGGGCAGCCTGTTCCAGTGCCTCAACACCTCTGGGTAAAGAATTTCTTCATAATATCTAATCTAAATCCTCTCTCTTTCACTTTGAAACCATTACCCCTTGTCTATCACCACATAACCTTGTAAAAAGTAGATTCATATAAACAGAGAATTAGCTTCTGTTTTCACATTTTAAAGCTGAGTAAACTTCTAAAGACCAAATAAAATTTGGAAAGTGTTTTTTTTTTGTGAGTACATCTCAGCATTTTTTGTAAATGTGGCCATTACCAGGTCTTTTTTT
>VWZP01004506.1:2441996-2452225 GCA_013396995.1 Dicaeum eximium | reverse complement strand
TTTTTTTTTTTTTTTAATGAATTCTTTTTTGTTTAAGGATTGTGACACTTTACTTTCTAGGAATAATTTAGCAGCTGATTGTTACTGGCAGAGACATTTTTGAAAGTCAATTTTGCATATGGGCATATCTGAGGAACCCAAATTTAAAACGTGCATGGGTGCCAAGGGGTTATTGTACACATGTTCAATCAGGAAAAAAGCAGAGTCCCATCAGATTTATCTGACCAACCCAGTTCTTACCCATGCAGCTCCACTGTATGTTGGGATTTTCTCAGCAAACTGCTGCCCATCTCCTGTGACTACATTTTCTGCCAGGTCAGACTCTTTGGAAATTCCTTGGAGTATGTATTTTCCAAGGTATAATTACAGACTATTAGCTGTGCTTGCTATACACCCATGCACACAGATGTGCGTAACTGCATTATGCAAATGTTGACCGTAACACAAATCACGTACTTTGCTTCGTGCCTATTTGCATTTCCTGGTAGCTTCAAAAAGTCTCATTTAGAACTGGGCCTCCAATTGACACCCTTGCTGTGGACCTACCTCCTGCCTCCAATCCCATCAGAAATTTGGACAGGGTTTAGATACTTTTTCAAATGTTGGAGGTTGGTCCCGGTGCTGATTGGGCTCCTCATTTGCTTTCATTATCTGATGGGTGACAAGCCTGAACGGCTCACCGTGTGTAACTAAATCCACCACAGGAGCTCACAAATCCCAGCCTTTTGGAAGTGAAAGCTTCCTTTGGCTGCAGTTCAAGCTTTCCTGTCAGGACATTTCCAACACTCCCATCACAGGAGTTACTGCTCATATGGAAACAGGTATGTTAACACATTCTTGGCAAACTACCAAGCAACACAGGACTCAGTGAAGTTATGGATGCATTTGTGTTCAGGTTTTTTTTTTGAAAACCCCTTTTAGCAATGGGTGATCAGTAGATATTGAGCACATTTTATGTCTTGTACATTTCATCTGTTTATACATGGAAGGTTACATTATGGATTGATCACATACAGACTGGTGATGAACATGGGGAGCAGTTATTGGAAACAAAGGGCTTTTCAATCCAGCATTCAAATGTTTAATGGGATTTGAAGCCTGAATGTTGAAGCTAGACAAATATAAAGCTGAAAATAATGAACACATTTCTAACAGTGATGGTAACTCAATAAGAGAAAAAGCTTCCTAAGATTGTTGTGGATAGTCCATCATCAGGAAGCTTTTAATTAAAATAGGATACAGAATCATAGAATCATTGAATGGTTTGGGTTGGAAGAAACCTTAAAAAACATCTAGTTCTAACCCCACTGTCATGGGCATGGAATCTGGCACTAGATCAGGTTACTCAGAGCCCCATGCAGTCTGGTCTGAACACTTCGAGGAATGGGGAGTCCACAGTCTCTCTGGGCAACCTATTCCAGTCCCTCACCATCCTCATGGTAAAGCATTTCCTCTTAATATCTAATCTAAACCTGCCCTTCTTCAGCTTGGAGACATTGCCCCTTGTCCTATCACTGCAAGCCCTTGTGAAAAGCCCCTCTTCCATCTTCTTGTAAACCCCCTTTGACACAGCTTATTAGTTTGTTCCTCCTGTATTTGAAGGACTGCTGCAGATAAATGGGCTGTTCCAAGAACATTACAAAAAAAGCTGACCTAGCAGTTGCTCTGATTTTCTTCTATTTAGAGGAATACTCCTGGGAACTTTAAAGTGATTTGCAAATAATGATAAAGCATATTTAAAACAGTTGTGAACAGGTGTACTTGCACAAATGGACATCAAGCTGAAATTACTCTAGAGAAGTCCTGTGGTGTGTAAAGGGTCTGTTCATGTGATTGCAGATAGACACTTTTGTCCTTAAAAACTAGAATTTACAAATTTGTCAGAGCATGCAACCTAGAGTTTTGTTTTCATTATTTTCTTCCTTTTTGTTCATGATTTTGACCATAACATGTCTGTTCTGGTAAAGAACAAAAACATGTAACTTGTGTAAGGGGCTGGAGATGTTTTTCAGCTTTCAGGACTGGGAACCTACTCAAGGTTTATTTACTATATTTAGTTACATATTCTTTGTTTCTACTTGAGTGACAGCGCAACATGAAAGTGCGAGTGTCTCTACCTACTATTATTATGAAGTTCTTCAGTTCTGGCTGTCCAAAAATTATCTGTAATGATATTTTGGTGCTCTAAACCTTGTTTTCTCCCTCATGTGGTTAATCTCCTGTTTCTGCATTAGAATTTTGGCATCTTTTTGTTGAGAAAGTCCTGTTTGAATGAGATGATATGCTATTACTGCATGGGTGGAGTAGTACATGATAATAGAACACTGTAGTCCATATCAAGGCATGTTAAATGCACTGAAAGATCATCATCAAACACAAACTCAAATAGTAAATGAGACCAGCAGAAAGTGGAGCCACCTCATGTATGTAGCAGCACTGAAACAGGTGCTGCATAAACAGAGAACAAAGGGGTCTGTCCCCACCCTTAAAAAAATTTATTGTTTCAAGGAAATAAGTTAAAAGCAAATATCAAAACAGCATTTTTCCCATTCATTTAGGTCTTTTGAATGTTCCAGAAGTCAGACAGAATCACAGACCGATGCATGAAATACTCGAAGGACCAGTTTGTCTCAGGAACCATCACAGTCTGTTGGGACTATCTACTTCTAGCTACTTGACATAAAAAATAACGCAGAGCAGATGACTGAAATGGTTGTAAAATATCAAAATTACTGCCTAAGGTGTTTTTATATTTTTATTTCAAAGGAAGTAATTTCTGTGTGGAGACTACTGAAGTCAGGCTTCAAGTCCTCTTTGAAGCCTGCTCTGGGCTTGTGACAACAGAGGTAATTTTGTTCTAGCTGAGCATTGAAACACATTTGAGTTTTTAAACTCAGTGTTTTCCTGCAGGTTCAGGAAGAATGACAGGAGGAAGAAGCACAGGAAGGTCTGGGCTTGCCTCCTCTGTCCCCAGGGACTCTCAGGCAGTAGGTGGGCCGAGTGATGCGCTGCAAAGAAAACCTTGGGATATTTGGAGCCTCCTTGGATTGCCCCAGGTGATTGGGTCCTGGTGAATCTTGGAGAGCTGCATCCAAGCTTGCAGGAGACAGGGAGGCTGGCTGCCACCTGCAGAAACCACGCTGCTGCTGCAGGTTCGACAGCAACAGTGAAATTAGGTGATTTTCCCCTGGCCAAAGTTCAGAGTGTTCTTCAGGTTCCCGTGGTAAACATGTGCCCTGCTGACATCAGTGCCAGATGAGAGATGCCGTGTTTAATTTTGGAAGATATTTCAGAACCCATTGCGAAATGTAGGCACTTATAAAAGCAATGGTCAGGAGAAGGAAGAGACTTGTACCGTCATGCTCTCTCTTCAGAAACAGGAATCTGCCCAAACACCACACCAGGGATGAGTCTGGCCAGCTGCTCTTGCTGCAGGGAGAGAAATCCTGAGGGCTGCAGCACATCCTGCTGGGACCTGGGGGCTGCTGCTCCATGGACCAGGCACCATCACCAGCTGCTCCAAGCCCTTCCCACCCCTCAGCTGTCTCACACCCTTCAAGGCTGTGCCATCTCCAAAGCCCTCAGGGACAGGATGGGGCTGCTCCAAATATGGCTTGTGGGCCTGTCCCTAAAAAATATAGCTTGCTGCAGAGTTACAGAAGTTATTTTCAAATTAAAATTAAATCTGCGGATTAGTTTCAGCTGAACAAGAAAACAAAGAGATTTAGACAAGATGGACATATTTGAATTTTTCAGTTTAAAACAAATGAAAATTAGAAAATTGGAAAACTTGTAACACTAAGAACATAAAATGTAAGTAAAATATTAGTAAAATGAACTAAGAAGTTTTGTTTCAAGTAGAGCAAGATATCTTAGTTGTAAAACACCCCTCCTTCCAGTGATACTTCATTATTTGATTTTATTAAACAATTACACAGGCAAATATATTTGGGGTTGATGTGAGACAACTGTGCAAAGCATTAAAGGTCAGCCTTTGAATAAAAAAAATTTAAAAGTCCACAGTCTGCACAGTTCTGAGTGCAACTAACTGTTCTGTAACACAGTTATCTGGAAGGACATAGAGTCAGACAAGAATCCTGCCCTAAATTATTGTATGCATTTTTGGTAACCACCCAGCTTTTAACAAAATGACTGAGTTCCCTGTGTGCTGTGTCAAATCCTGTTGTATAATGTTACTTACCCTGATACGTATCAGTCGCAATTACTGTCTGCTCTCAGGTAGATGTTACTATGTCACTTGGAACAATAACAAAGAAAACAAAATCCTCTTCCTCTTTGAGTGAAGATTGCATCTTCCCAGCATGGGAAATGAGTCTATCATATGCTTCAGGACATTCAACTTTTTCATTTAGGGAGGTATCCTGGGCACAGTTTGCCACATTCAGAGAGGCAGTTTTAAATCCATGAACTCTTTCTATGCTTGCTACAGATATTAAAGAGACCTGACCAATGTCTGTTGCTGAAAACAAGTGTTTTTCAGATGAAAATACTACAATGAAGCTACTAATGGGTGCTAAAAGTGGGAAGCTGACCGCCAATTACTCAACTGAGACTAATATTACAAGCCAATGGAAAAAACACCTGTACTGTTGTGTGTTTTCTGCTACACATTTTATGCAGCTTGGAGGAATACAGCAGTTGTGTATTTTACTCTCTTGAAATGCAACATGTGGTTGGGTTCATACAAGAAACTGGATTTGAGACATCTCTGATGTCAGGTCAGGTAACCCCACATGTGGCAGTCCCTGCACAGCTCACAAAGCCTTCCTTGCCAGCTCCCAAGCACTATGCTCCTTCTCATCCCTCCTTCCCCTTGTATACCCAATTATTTATTTATTCAGTGGCCCTTTATAGAAGGAGCTATACTGTGTTTTTTCATTGCTAAGCTGAGTGATTCTGCCTGTAGTCTCTGATCCATGGGATTCCTTGAGATCCCCAGAGTCATCTGGGAAGCTGTGATGGACCAAATCATCTGCTCTATAAATCAGATTTTGGCCCTGCAGGCCAGTGAAAACCCTCTTGAAAATCAGGATATGTAGTTACCTGCCAAAATAAGTGTAGGTACCTGGATTTTCGAAACTACTGCCTTCTGTTCCTTACTAAGACTCCACTCCTGGACTTTAAATATGTGTTAATATTTTCCTTCTTATATGCAAGGTAGAAATAAGTACTTTTTTGTTGTTACCCCTAAGAAATTTTTCATCTCAAATTTTCGTAGAGGCGTAGGGGAAAGGCTCCTCTCTCCACTGAAAAGGTCTTGGATAAGTATCTATGAAAGAGTTATCAAGGTCACCTTCCCTGTGTTGTTCATTAGCTTTGTATCTGTCACAGCCATAAATTGTGAAAACCACTGCTTAAAATGCTTCCATGATTCCTCAATGTTGCCCACAAGCTCTGTTGCATATGTAATAGCACCACTCAGTACAGAAGAGTAATTCAGACTGTGGTTTTAAGCTGTCCATCCTTACTGGCAGCGTTGCATGTGGGGCAGCCTCTGCAATTGTGTCCTTCCAAGGCAATATCTGTTCATCTTGAGTTTCCACCCTTTTCCTTTTAAAAGGACACGTTGCAATGATCTCTTTTTCATCAGCTCTCCACTGCGTGACTGTTTCATAGGCACAGAAAATTGCTGCAATCCAGCACGTGAAATTTATTTTGAAGAGCCATCTGTAAATTAAGAAGTATTAGAACACAGCTGAACCGGAGCCTGTTTAAGAACAGAGTTTCTGTCTCTTCAGAGACAACCTAACAATTGTTTGTACAGTGCCTTGCACACTGAAACTCCTGCTGGAAACATCGCTAGCACTAAAATCCTGCCTACAACCATTCTCTGGCATGGATCCCCTGTTATTAAACTCTTTTCCATTCTGAAAGAGGGGGTGGTTGCATCCAGGCTGCCTGTTGGAAGTAGGCAGTGGGCTCTACTAAATCTCAGAATGTTTTACTTGACACAGGCCAGAAATGTGCCAGGAGTTGTTCCATAATCAAATAATGGAGATGATGGCTTCTGGTGTCCAGCAGTGCTCCGTGGATTGTTTAATTTACTGGCATAGACACAGGCTTTTTGTCTGTTACCACCTGGAGTTAATATAAATGCTAAATGCTAACAGGCAGACCAGTGCTACCCTTTCTTACCTTGCAATATATTTTACTACAAGAACGTTTAACTGGGCTTGTCAATCAACAAGATTCAGTAACTCCCAGCCCAGATTATTCATGGGTTTTATTGACAGACTACCCAGGAGAATGTAGGGTCAGAACATAATGAGCCCAGATCAGGTTTTCCTTCTCCCAACAGCACACTTCAGAGAATCATAGGATGGTTTTGATTGGAAGGAACCATAAAGATCATCCACATCCCACCCCACTGCCATGGGCAGGGACACCTTCTGCTAGACCAGGCTGTTCAAAGCCCCGTCCAGCCTCGCCTTCCAGGAACACTGGAACACCTCCAAGGATTCCACAACTCACCCACATGGTTGCAAAGGCACAGTCTTTCTTGTTTGCTCATTTCATGCTGCCATTTTGCATGAGCCATCTGGGCCATGTGGACAGGAGATGTGCAACCCATCAGCTTGCTTTGGAGGCTGGTGATCAGATCACACCTTGGAGAGGGGGGAGAAGAAGGCCTGAAGCCCCCCAAATTGAAGAGAGTCTGGGACCCTTCATTCCTAGGAGTGTACTTTAAACAGACTACTATACAAAAAGTGGATGGAATCTTTTCTTCAGGATGTGTTGTTATTGTTTTGGGGTTTGTGGGGTTTGTTGGTGTTTTTAATTGTGGTTTTTTTTTCTTCACTAGTCTCAGAAGAGGAGTTGATGCTCTAGAGCTTTTGCTGCTTTTATTTTTCCTTTGGCCTGGATTAACGCCTCCTCGTCCCACACTGGAACCATTTCCTATCCAGGAGCTCAAACAAACTCCTGGCTTAGCTCCTTAGCAGGAGCCCTGAATTGCCCTCAGGAGGTGTCTGATCTCGTTCTTGCTTGTATTGGGAAGTCTGGGTGTCTGAGCTATTCTACTAGAGCCAATTTCCCACTTCTTAGACATCAGGGAAGATAAGTCAGGCACCTGAAGATGGATGGTGTAACTCAAAACCCACTTCAGACTTTACCTTCCTCCCATACAGGTTTCTATTATACCTGCATTAGAGCACCAGTGGTTTAAACTGACAGACTCTGCTCTGAAGGGTTTATTCTGTCCTGGATTCAGATGGATATGAGTGAACATGGCTGTGGGCAAACCCTGATATCACCTCTAAATCCTGCTGGTTTCCATGACTTCATACAGGCCATCACTAAAGGTGCCCTCAGACCTGCAGCCCCCAAACTAACTGACCTGTCAGGCAGTCACTGGGGCCTGCAAATTAAATTTAAAGACAGTCCTAAAAATAAGGATCATAAATGTTTCAGACTAATTTATTCTGTAAAGATAGATTAATAAAAAGCTGCTTCTCTGTTAAAACATCATCTGCTCTGAAGCAGCCCACAAAGAATTACAGCAGGCGATTTTTATCTCTTTCCCACTCCTTCTCATTCCACCAAAAAGAAGGATTCATGTAGGAAAGTGCTGACACATCCTTAATCAAAGCTGTGTGAATTGCTCACATCAGTGTAATTTTATTATTCTGTTGCCTGGATACTTTAATAATAATTATTATTATAATAATGGTGATGATGATGCAAAATCTTATTAAGTCATTGAAGGATAAAATTTTGTTTTTCTACATTTATTTTTAATTTATTGAGGAAGCCTGTTAACACTACAAGAAGAGACTATATATTCTATAAATGGGCAGGGAAATTCATAACAAAAAATATCCCCATGGTTGGTACATTAAACGCCCTGTGGTTCCAAAAAGGATCCAAATGCTATGAGCACCTTGGAAAACATCAAAGACTAGAAGGAAGGGAGAGGGTTACAAGAACATCACTGACTGTTGGGATATGGTGTTAGATCAAAATCTAGCCTACCCTGTGGAGCCAGGTTTGGGAGGATTTTTGCATGCTGCTCTCTGGCAAGGCTCAAATTTGGTAATTATATGTTTAAATAAACAAACACAGAAAAATACCACCGTTCAGGAATGGGACATCATGTAACTTTGGCTTCAAATGCATCTCCCAAAGTGGTTTTGGATCAGTTGGCTCCTAAGTCCTCTTCCCTCTTTCTGTTGTGATAAAACAGCAGTGTTCCTGCTCATGGCCTGTGCAAAATGATGATGTTTAATCTGTTTGTTCATGTGAATTGACTTTTGCTTGCATATAAAAAAAACTATCTGCAACTATTTTTATCTCATTGACAGCCAGCCCAATAATTACTTCCTAAAGCTGCTACCCAAAGCAGACTCTTTTACCATGTCACAATTCAGGTGTTTAAAAAAAATAAAACATTTAAGACACAAATGAAATAATCTCAATGTGATACTGCAGAGGTTAACCCTTGTTATCTAGATATACTCTAGACATGAGCTAGTGTGGGATTAGTGAACATTAATGACCAAACTTCAAATCCATGCATGTCAGGTTTAAGTGACTGTTGCTATACTGAGAATTTAATCTTTAAAGTGCTTTGTGATCCCATACATGGGGAGTCATGGGGAGGAACTCTGCAGAAGTAAATCACCTCTTATGAGGAGAAATTTGAATTGGGTCAGAAGAAGAAGCAAATATGGCTGGACATAAAATGCTACAAGGAGGACAAGCATAGTGAGAGAAATAATCCTAATGGCAAAACCAAGTATTTTGCAGCTGAAATGGAGATGCTTTGGAAAGACAGAAGTAATTAGAGACGTTTACATGATACTTAACTTTCTATCTGTAATCAAAGGCTCAAAGAAAATGAATTCAATGAAAACAAACCAGGGTATCCTTGTCACATTTAAATGCCTTCAGTTAATTCAAGTGGAGGAGTATAGGTATGAAATTGCACCAAAAAAAAAAAATTAAGTGTATAGAATTCAAACCCCAAAAATGGAATTCAGAGAAAAAGAGTTTTTAGCATTTGACTGACAAAGGAAAATTTAATTGTAGAACACAGTGTGACTTTAATGCTGAAAACCTGTTTGAGAGGAAGCTTCAGTAGAACTCATTGTGAGAAACCAAGATACACTGAAGTCATAATAAAACTTTGACAGAGACTAATAAGAGATCTAGAACTAACCCAATAAGGCTGTTTTGAATTTGTCAGCCAAATGAAATTGAGTCCACCATGACTTTTATAGTGAGCAGATGGTGATCTGGTAGCCTGAATTTGATGGAGAATGCAATATGTCTCTAAATAGTTCAGAGGCAGGAAAATGTGGGAGTTTGACTCAGGGCAGATTATCCCCAGATATTCCTCATGAACTTCAATGCAGCAGAACATTCCAGGGGTGTCTACCTAATGCAGTCCATTCATTAACTAAATTTTCACCAGGCCCAGTACACGAGCTGTGGCATTGCTGAAAAGACTGGCATTAAAACAGGAGGTGTTGTGGTGAAAAGTAAGTGTTTATCTTTATTGCAGTATATATTTGCATTTCATGTGCAGGAAAAATAATAATCTCTAAATTGCAACACTTTTAACAGTGGTGTGAAAACAAGTTCTGGGTTAGAAGTATGTCAAGCATTTAATTTTCCAAAGAAGGTGTTTTGTTGGAAGAAGCAGGGACTAAAATCCTTTAGGACATGCCTAAAGACATATTTCAGGGCATGCAGAAGCTCCCTACAGGGTACAGGTCTCAGGGAATTTACCATAAATCTGATTTCTTCTAAAGCTAAAAGAGGACATAGATAGATAAATAGATAGATAGATCAGTCTGTTAAGCAGTAGAAAGAGTAAAAGAACATAAATGGTAGAAATAAAAACTAAAATCCTCTCCTTGTGCACAGACATGTAAAACAGGAACATTTGCTATTGCCAACAAAGAGAAATGTGTTTATTTGTACGATAATAATTTTTTACACAATAACAAGGTATTTTTCTGGGTGGATATTCCAGCAGACTGAGTTGGAAGAAAAGTGCACATATTTATGCTCTTGGAAGACAATACATTTTGAGAACACTGTTTACATACTGAAAAGTTTCACCAGTAACCAAAACATAATTTTCTCTATATATGGAGTGTAAACATTTATTGAGATGACATTTATTTGGGGAAAGAGGAGTGAGAGTTCACAGACAAAGGCTCTAGGCAAGGAAGAAATTCTGGAGCTGAGTAAGCTAACCAAAA
>VWZP01004506.1:2336079-2441971 GCA_013396995.1 Dicaeum eximium | reverse complement strand
AAAAAAAAAAAAAAAAGTGTATTACACAGTAGGAATAACACTTCCTTGGGAGAAATTGAGGGGTAGGTTAGAGGGTATGGACAACCAGACTACTGCCAACATGACTGTCCCAGTAAAGGGGTAAAAAGGCTGTTTAGAGCTTTACACCTATCTATAGATGCACCTTCTTTCCTCATCCATCAGTGTGAGAGTACTTACTACAGCACTGGCCACAGGAGAAATTTCCACATGTAGAATTCTGCCCTACTTGTAATAGATAAATAAAAACATTCAAAATGAAAGATCCTCTTTAGGTTGGCAGCACCAAACACAATAAGTGTATAACCAAGTAAGTTTACCCAGAACTGGCTCTGTACCAGATAATCTCCCTTCCCTGGCCCCCATGCTGGGTAGGTGTCCTACCTCTGACCCCCTTCTCTCACTCAGTTTGTTCTTGCCCCTCTCAGTCTCTCCTCCTGTGCTACTCCACCTCTAATTTTGTGCTGGATACCTCTGGGTGCAAATCCTCCAGCATTTATTTTCGAGGTGCAATATTTCTGAGGTATCTGGGTAAACTGCACAAGAGATTGATTAAACTGCACTGGGGATTAAAAAGGATGCAGCCCTGAGTTACTGCCTTAATGACCCTGAAAGCCAGGAATCTGGGGGACTTCCAAAAGAGAATTTCACACACTTGTCAGATCAGTATAGTCAGAACTGGAGGCCACTGGCTGACAAAAATAGTAATGAGTTTTCAAAGCTTCTATAAATTTAAAACTGATTTTGAAATTGGTAATCCTAGAGACAGGAAAGGACTAGAACAGTTCTTTTTCTCCACCTGAAAAATATTTTTCCCTTTTCATTATATTTCTTTTTCTTTTTTTTCCTCTTTCTTGTCTTTTCTCCTTGTTGCTTCCTTTATTCCTCTGTTCCCTTTGTTTTCTTTGTCTTCTTTCCAAAGCTCAGGCTGAATTTTGAATATTAACCCAAAGGGATTTTTTTTATTTTCTGAATACTGACTCCTGAATATTTGCTGACTAGTCTCTTGAACATTTTGCTGACTACAGTCAGACTTAGGCACCATGTGTGTCGACATTATTTTAAAAGGACCTTGTCTGCTTGCAGGAGAAGTCTAGGCTGGAATTGTTGTATCTATAGTATGGGCTGAGGGCCTATAGTAAATATGTAGGTGATTAGCATACAGTGGCCAGGATAAATATGCTCAGGCATCTGAGAAATGTGTTGGAATCACATTATGCAATCTAAACACGCCCTAAAAAATTCTGGCAAAACCACCCCTTAAGCCATTCTGCCTTGTGGTTGCACTGTGCAGCTCACAGATACAAGTCGTCCAGAACTTAATACATTTTCAGACTCTTTGAGCATCCTCTTTTTATTTGTTTCCTCCTGGAAGAAGCTCCTTTTTATTTTCTCATGGTTCCCTTCAACATTTACTGTCAGTGTTTTGTCTACTCTTTCTATTGTTTTCTCACAAATCCTGTTACATGGAACAAAGTAAATCTCTAGGTGGGGAAAAAAGGCAATAGTATCTGCAGGGAATCTCTTGATTAATTTAGACAAATATTCTTCTGCCCCAAAGTCTCCTCTGTGCACTGGACTTTGCTTGTCACCATGTCCTTGTCTACACCAGCCTGCATCTCTGGGACTCTTGCTTGCCATTGCCCTGAGTTTCCCCAGCTTTTTACTTGCAGTATTTATATAACCCCATTATTATATATAATTATATCTTATTAATGATTAGTCTGCTAAGTGTTAACATTTACCATCCTAGGAGGAAGGAGCTCTTAAAAATGTACCTTTCATCTAGCTAAAATTAATCTGACATACATGTATTACACCTCAGAAAAAGCTGACTCCATTGAAGTTATCTTATGCAACTCCATCATGCAATCTGCATGACACTTCATGACTCTACAAATACTACCTTGAGCTGACAATGCTAGGGAGACATTTTGTTCTAGGATAAATCTAGTTTACACAGGGATGATGAAAAGATATATCTGCTCTCTTCAATTTGCCATGGTATCATAACATTACAGGCTCTGTTGACTGAATGCTCCTCTTGTGAGTAAGAGGAGCATTCTCATACTCACATAAATCCTGTGAGTTGTGATTCATTGTACACCTCCTACTTTCCCTCCAATTTCTTCTCTGCTTAAACAGGTAGGGCCCAGTACAAAGGCTGTGAGTGATGTGGAGAATTTGAGGCCTCGGGCACAGGGTGAACCAAAGAGTCCAAGAGTAATGGTGCCAAGGAGTAGGTGGTGGAGAGGAAGCAAGGACATCAAAAAGGCCAAAAAGCTTGGTGGGAACAGAAGGAAAAGGTCTTCACAGCCCCCCTATGCTGCACAGAGATGCTGCAGGGTTGGTACAGTCAGCAGGCAAAAGCTATGACAAAATGTCACAGAATCACAGGATCACAGAATCAGAGATTCACAGAATTAACTAAGTTGGAAAAGACTTTTGAGCCTAGCCCTGGGTCAGAGCCCTCTGCTCCTCTCAGGACTCTCTTTTCTTTCTTCATTACATGCCTCTGATCTTTTCAAGTTTCCTTCTTCCTCTTCCACCATTTATTCATCCTGGGCCGAATTCCTTGATAGTAGTTAAGTCTTCTCTGAGGCTTTGCCAGACAGCCTGCCTTACCTTGGAGGCCTCCCTAGTGGGCTGCTGCAGAGTTTGAAAGGGCTCCTTGTGAAAAGGCTCTGTTCAGTGAGGGGCTGGATTTTATGTATGTTATAAGGAAAGCAGAGGTGTGAACAGGATGAAGAACCTGGAGAAATGGAGAGTCAGTACTCAGGACACACCCATGCTCTGTTCCTTTAGGCAAAGGGGAATCTCTTGGGTAAGAGAGATAATTTTGAATCTCAGCATCTCAGCTGAGATGATAGTCTTCCCCTTTGTCCTCCTTAGTGTAGGATCTCCTACCTAGAACTTGGTGTTGGGTGAGAATTTGGTGGATAATTTGTTGCTAGTCAGTTTATAAAATAAATAAAGATATGGAGGCAGTTGGACACGACAGCTCTAGTGAGGGCAAGTTGTAGAAAAAGTAAATAGTCCACAATCTAGTAGATGAATCTGTGCTCTGTAGCCATGTGCAACATCTTTCACACTGCAAATTTGTAGCCAGCCAATAATGTATTTCATTAATTCAGCATTTCACTATTTACTCTACCAGGCAGGAACAAATCCCAGTAATGCATGAACATGCTAATACAATGGATGGTTGATTATCACTGATGCACCTTCAGATGGAAGTGCTTTACTTTGAATGCTAAGGATGAGAGTCTAAGTATATGGCTCAAAGTAAACACTCAAGAGACTGACTGCTTTGAGAAGTATTAGCTGGAGGAAGAGCAAGTTTCAAGAAATGAGAGGTCTACTATGCACAATAGCCTTGGGGGACAGAAAGATTTTTAAGCCTACTTGTTCTGAAATCCTTTTGTCTCTGAACACTTTGTTCCTAGGACTAAATAAACAATAGTTTGCATAAATAGGTTTCTGATCACTGCCTACACCATTGATCACAACTTGCTTCAGGGAGAAGCTGTGGGTGCTGGAACTGAGTCACATCTCGGGGCTGAGCACTCCTGGTAACCAGGCTCTGTGCCTGGGGCTCAGCTTTTGAGCAATAGGGGCAGCAATGACTCAAAGACTGATGGCTGAAGGGGTACAGAATAGGCAGGGATGTGGGAAGAGGGAAAGCTGTCCCCCAGACTGTGTCATGTCCAGAGATGCCTTTGGCTGTGGTTCACTGGTGTTGCTGATTGTGCTGTGAGTGCAGCTGTTCATGAGGCTGCTCATGTAAATGTTTAAAGTGTTGGCATTAAATATTGCAGTTACTAATTAATAATGTGCATTTATATAGCACCATAAATGTCCATGGCACTTTACAGATAACAATATTTCTAACTGTTGGGAATATTAAGCCTAAGTACTTGGAAGACAGCCAAACAATATAAGCAGATAAGGTCTACTGTTTGTATCTGCAGTTTGGTGAGTTCTTTTGATTTGCCTTCTAAATGGAAAACACTAAGGGCACTGCTTGCTTACTTCCTATTTCTAGGACCTTTGAGTGACTGAAGTAAATGCATATAAACATCCTAGGGACATTGTTTTTAAAACAATTATGGATGATTTTGTGTTGGCCTGATTCTGAGTATCACTACAATCCTTGTGCACAGCAGAAAAAGTACCAGTGGGAAAAGTGCTTAGCTCTAGTGATGATGTGATTTTGAATTAAGAGAAAAGTAAAAATATCTGTCTCTTGTGGTGCTATGGGTAAACATGCTCATTTATGTGACAGATCTATCCAGGGGAAAACAAATTTTGGTGAGAGGAAAGCTGACTCTTTAAACACCACTGAGCTAGAACAATAGTCCATACTGAATAAAACACTGTATTAGCCCTGCATTAGCACTGTATTAGGAGGTGCAACTTTCTACTACTGCCTGTGGCCCCTGGTGCAATGGAATGCATTTTTGGCAAGAACAGCAGCTAGCTCTGGCTTAATGACCCTAGACTACCTGGGGCATAGGAGTGAAGCAGGCTTAATTATGCAGCAGGTCTAGGGAAGTTGGGAGATATGGCACTGCACATAGATGCTGCTTTTCTGAGTTCTTGGAGACTTGTTATGAGAAAAATACATGTCCTTTGCCAAGCCCAAAGGGGAGAGAGCTTAGCACAGGGGTGGAGACTTGGTCTCCCCACAGGTGGCAGAGATTCAGGAGCACATGACATCTGTGCAAATCCCATATCAGACACACACACAAATCACGGGGAGAGAGGTGAGCTGGTGACTCCTGTCCACCCTCTTGCATTTCAAGGGGCAGAGGACCTGCTGAATACAACATACAGAACACCTTGAATTGTCCTCTTCATCCCTCCTACAGAAAAACTGCCAAGAGTGTGATGAGTTGGTAAGCTCCTGGAGAAGACTTTCATGGTGAGCAGGACTGTCCCCAAAGCTAGAGGAAGCTGGGGGAGCTTGGCTCTCCATCTGCTGCTATAAAGAAGAGAACTTTGATCCTTCTCCTTGGCTGGACTGCAGAACAGCACTGCACCATCATTTCTGATGGTTCATGAACTCTGTGGTGAGGTGTCTCTCTCTTGTTCCCACCTATTTTTACCTCTTCAGGGGTAATTTTCAGGGTCTTTTTCTGTTTTCTCTAGGCTGCTTCTCTTTTCTCACTTCTTCTCCTTAGAGTGTTTATTTTGAAAGCAGAATAAAGTGTGGTCTTGGTGCTTATGATTTTCAGGGCAGATGCCCCATATACATGGAAAACTGGCCAGGAAATATAATGAGCTCCAAAGCTAACTAAATGCTAGTAGAGAAAATCAGTAAGGATGTTCCTCTAAGCCTGTCCAGGATTAGAGGCCGTTGCATCATAGGGTAGCACTTTTCTCCTCTGAAAGGCCATGTTCACCCTCGTTAGCAGATTGGATGGACCTTGACAGACAATGTGTTGGGACCTACTCTTGCTGAATTTGGAACTGGACTCCCATCTGAAATACGAGCAACAGCATAGCTAAACAAACAATTTCTCACATTTCTTTAAAACTTACATTTCTGCCTTGTAGACATCTAAAATGTTTGACTGGTTTTTCTTCCCTTCTGGTTTTATGCTGACCATGAACCTCATAAGAAAACTTGCTCCTGTGCATTCCAGTGGTTTAAGTAAGCAACTATTTTTTTTTTAAAGTCTTCTGAGGTCAGAGGAAGAATTCCAAGTCTTTTGAGGTTCTACCTACAAAAGGCAATTTTTAAAGAGAAGAAAATTCATATTTGAATTTTGTCTTCAGATTTTGCTTCAGTAAGTCTCCAAGTTCAAGGCCCAGGCCCACATTAAGGGTTTTAAATACCTTTCTTGACTAAAAAGGAATTATGCAAAGATATTACTTCCTTACCTTCCAGATCTGGGCTCTATAGGTGTTCACACTGACGACTGTTTACTTTATTAGATACAAATAAAGTGGTTTTTGTTTACTGTGTTTCCCTTCTTGTATTCCTGCTGCTCTTGACATACCTCTAGAGGAACATGTTGGATTTCACTCTTGTTCTCATCTCATCAGCAGGATCCGCAACTGAGTTTGTACATTTGTTCTGCAGAGCAAACCTTCTCATCCTGGTACCCTGTGCTATGCTGCCTGTTGCACAGTGCAGTTCTGCCTCCCAGGTAAAGAGGCTGAAGAGGAAACCATAAGATCCAAGGAATCATGTGAATGGACGTTTAACCTCAGGGGTTAATACAATTATCTGGTACAGGTCCCTCTTTAGTTCTTTCATTTATACTGCATTAAGAGTGTAATGAAATTTGAAATAGCACCTCTGTCCCTTTGACAGGCATAATGAGCCATGGATCACTTCTGAAAACCTAATATGCCTGGGAAAATAAATGGCGTAAACTGTAAATAAAATATGTTTCAATTATGCATTGATAAGAAAAAACTGGTATTGCAGCTTTCTGGGAAATATGTATCATTCCCAGTAGTGATATTTTGCATATTTTAGTCAAGACTAGGAACCACAGAAGATACAGAGCTTTCCTGTCAGGACTTGATTGTAGAATTTGTACAGAGTGAAGCGTGCCAAATCCTACCCTTATTAACTGTTTGACTATTCCTACAGGCCTGTACATATAATCTATGTGGTTGCAAAACAGGAACAATTGCAGGACAAAGAACACACTGTTAAATTAAAGAGTTTCATAGTTATTGCCTGCAGTATGTAGGGAAAAAAAACGTAGCAAGAGATTGTGAAGGCATGTATATAAAGCTGAAAGAAAAGAGAATGCCGAGTTCAAGGAACTTGCCGAGTTCCTGACACTGAGAAAGTAAATTAACAGCTGCTTTAACCTACTTCCTAACTGAACTATATTGTGTTTACCTTATTAGTTGGCAGTATGCTTTGATTTAGAACAAAATATCCATTGAAGAAATGTTTGACGTGGTTTGACGTTGTACCTGTTTGCTTACCCCAAGTCCCAGTGTTCGAATGATCTTCCACTCCTGCCTGATGGCTGAAGAGATTCAGGGATCCCATTTTGTGCCTCTTGGTGCATGGGCACCTCTAGCCATGTAGAAAACAGTAACCTAATTCTGTTTCCTGCATGCTTGCTGTTTAGGCAAGAATACTGTCTGATCAAATGCTCCATTGTCCCCATGTGATTGCACACAGTTACAAGTAATTTTATAGCATATGTAGCAGTGTTTTCCATGTTACTTTCTACCATTTTTGTAGTGCTTTGTCTGCCTGCCTGGTTTTGGCATTAAGCAAGCAGATGATTTAGCAAGTAGGAACGAGCTTACCTCCTACTCCTGTGCTGGGAAATATTTCAGCTCTGCCCCAGCCCCATGGCAGAGACAAAATTCCTTTCTCTCAATTCTCAGTTCCTTCTAAATTTGTTGTGCAGTGGAATTTGGGCATTAACCACCTTTGCTGGCTCTGGTGGCTCCAAGGGATTGTGATCCACTGTGCAGCTCTCAGAAAAATGGAAATCCAAAAGGCTGGCATTGGACTCCCAAAAGCAGAACTCTAACATCAATAAGGATAATACCAGTAAATGTGAGATTCATAAATGACCCATAAAATCTACGTTTTATGTCAAGTTCAAACTAAGTTTCTTAAAAATTTGGGCTACACATCTAAGAAGAAAAAGCCATGTTCTCATTCCATTTAATATACATTATTATTCCTACTTTGCACGTAGTTTATGATCTTTATCTTAAAAAAACCCTACTCCTGATGTCACCAAGTAGGATTAAATCTGACCAGGTTCTGCCACTGTAACTTCGCCCTTGTATCTTCAAGTAAAACAGTGCAGCTTGCACCACCAGTTTCTTATGAGGCATTTTCAGAAGACTTTGATCATCACTGATCTATTTTACATTTAGTTGCATCAGTGACATACAGATGAAAGACTTCTGGTCCCATTGCTGTTCTTTCAAGCTGTCTGAACTCTCACTAGCTGTGCACAGCATATATAGTTTGGCCTTCATTTAGTGATACCTTTGTTTGGCTGCTGATAGGCATAAACTCTATCTGCTGTGGAGGTTTACACTAGGGAAGAACTGGTCTGATGCGCTGGCAAATGCTTCAGTGGTCAGCAGGAAGCAGGGTCCAAACTAGAAACTTCATTATCCACTGACTCTGTTGGATAGTGGTCAGAAAGGCTCTTTTTTCCCCCTTTTTTTCAGCATTGATACTTCCTCTGAAATGATCCTGTATTGCCAAAATAGGTACCTGAGATTCTGCCAAAACATTGAACTTCAGGGAAGTTTGAGAAAGGATATTTGGATAATGCTGTTGTACATGGGTGTTAAGTTCCTTGTAGGCTCCAGCTGACTTACAAAGAATCTCAAGAACGAGAAACCTGGTCTCCTGTGTGGCAACAGGAAATTTCATTTAAGGACAGATCATATGACTGAGCATTGTAGGAAGGAGATACAACAATAATAATAAATTTAGAAATTAAAATTGCAATTTTATGTCACATGATTTGATTGAGGGAAAAAATTAGCGTAGTCTGAGATCTCAAAGGCCCATCTTTTCCATTTCTTGAATTCTTATAATCTCTAGAGAAAATGGAAACATGAAAGAACTGGATAGGCCAAAGCCCCATTTTAGATATGCAGAATTAGTAGCAAAAGGGAAGTCAATACAAATACTTCACCTCCAGAGAAATGAAGCCACACAGACCTATGATCAGTCTTGGTATTTTGATTGGTATTTTGGTAAACACCTAAATATACTGCCAAATGAGAACTGTTTTAATATAGAAAAGGTGACCAAGAAAAGGGGAACTTTAAAAGATTCAGGTTTTCCCAAGAAATTAGACAGAAATGAAACAACTGCTGACATCTCGAAAAGGGATTTGATGAGTTGAGCAACCTGATCCAGATTTGCTATCAGTGCTGCTTTGAACAAGGGACTAATGGACCTCTAGAAGTCTCTCCTAACCTCAATTTTCTATGAATTTATCAACTGACCCTATAAGAAGAGGGTATTAATACAAAACATCAGGGATTGCTCTTGACACACGTTGCCAAATTTTTCATTAGTGACCTTTACATAAACAGGAAGAACATGTAAATTAAATTAGCTGTTGACACAAAGCTGAGAGGCATCATCAATACAGCAGAGAATCAGAATATGGAAGGCCAGGAAGAATTCTGATGAGTGAGCTAATAGAAATGGCTGTGTGTAACTACATGAGGTGCAAGGTCATGTGCTTAGTGAATAATCACAACAATTTCCATTATAAACTTTGTTTGCATCTATTGAAAAGGACAGAGAACAAAATGGTGTGTACTAGTCAATCATGGGCTAATTAGGTGTAACTGTTGTGATGTGGCTGTAAAATGAGCAAATGCCACAGAGCAGATAAGGCATTTTGAGTAGTGATAAGGAGGAACTGATACTATTGTTCTTAATTTAAAAACCCACAAACGCACAAACAAAAACCCTGCCCCAAAACCAAAGCAACAGCAAAACACAAAACAAACCAGGGCTGAGAACAATAAAAACATAAAAAAATAAACTTTTCAAGAAAAAGCAATTTTTGTCATGACAATAAATGGCCATCAGCTGCCAACAGGTAGAAATTCAGATTGACAAAGGACATACTTTAAGACTGAGGATTAGTGTGTGATTAGGAACAGCAAGAGCTGTGGATGAGAGCACAACCTGTGCTAATGTCAGCTCCTAGCTCATCCTTCTTTGTGGAGCAATGCTACTCTTTCTACTCCCCCACATCCCTATTGTTGTTATGTGCTCCTTTGTGATATTCCAAAACCTTACAGGCGATATTGATATGAATGAGTCAAGCTTGCTAATGGTCCCTGAAAGATGGCTTAGTAATTCTCTGCCTTTTGCTCACAGTTAGCAGAGTAAATTCAAAAGGGTTGCATGAGGTCACTGTCAATAGAGAGCTCAAAACCAAAGTTAGTCCACTCCTCCAGCCACTAGACTGCATGTCTTCCCTCAAGAGTGGGTATGCCTGCCCATGGTTAATGGAAGTGTATCAGACTTTGCCTGCAGCAATTTGCTATCTGAAATAATTACATGTCATCAAAGTGTGAGCTCTCCTTTTCCCAGATCCTTACTTTGCTGTAGTACATCCGATAGTGTCTCTATGAATTATATATGCTATGGCACATCAAGGCCACATCCTGAAATAACAGGATATTGGGAGCCTGGTAGAATACAGAGAAGCTATGGAAAAGTGAAATAACTTATTTGCAGTTAATTAATAGATTCATCTATTTGTTGGAATCAACAGCAAAACTAACAGCAGAAAAAGCAGGTTGCAGTAATTTAATTTAATTTAATAATGCAGTAATCTATTAATTGCCAAAGAATGTGGGTTTGTCCTAACTGAAGTTTATTTATGAAATTTGAACACATTCAAGCACAGATATACAGTGTGGTCAGATCTGCAACTGTGGAGAAGAGCTATTGGCCAAAAATGTCTCTGACCCAAAGCTTCAGAGATCAATCCAAGCAATCACAGACAAAGTGAGCAATTGGCCACAATTCTGACTTTCCAGGTTCATAGTCCATGAGATGATTTTGGAGTCAACAATGTTTATTGTAGCCTAAAAAAATCACACAGCCTTATGGGCTTGATCAATTTCCTCACGTGCAGAATTGTATCTCAATTTAATTTAAAATAAATGTAGATCATAATGTATGTTCTGTATCAGAATGCGAGTCAGTAATATCCTGAACATGTGTTCTCAAAATGTGGGTTTTAATTTTTGTCAAGGCTGGCTTATTCGGTCCCAGTTTTCACATTTGGTCTTCTGGCATGCAGTCTGTATCATAAACAAAATTCTATTTCAAATTTAACTCCAGATCTATTATTAGTATTGTTATGCATATTGAAATGCAGTGATGAATTGAGCATTAATATAGAATGAATCAGATGAATTAAGATCGATCTGAGTATGCTCACAGATCAGAATTAAGGGCTAAAAAGAGAGAGAGTCCAATTATCCTCTCCTGTTTCAAAAACTCAAAATGCCGCTTGAGTGACAATCTCGAGACATTAATCAGGATGACTAGTCTCAAGGAATGTGGAGAAACACAATTGTTTCAGTCACTTGCCTATTCTCCTGTTTACTGAACAGAGGGGTTTTCCTAATTTACAGAATATAATTACCTTTTGGGCAGTTTTTTTTCTGTAAATCCCATGTTTTCTGCATTTACTTCACCTCCCAGCTTGACTACAAATTTAGGTAATATCATAAACCAAACGGTAAATAGGATTGCCCACAGCTTGGATGCAAAAGTGTAAGAAACATAGCATTACTTCTTTTGAATTAAAATATTGTCCAAGATCCATCTTTAGGAAATATCTACCGGAGTCTGTTGGAGACCAACAAAAGCAAGTCCTGGCTATGTTTCTAACTAGCAAGGCATGAATCAGCTATGATCCAGAAGATGTCTGACAGTGGTAGGATGGTGCTGAGTCCAAACTTACCTTGGGCTTGGCCAGACACAACTGCAGCTACCTGGTGGTATTGGACAGTGGATACATAATTACACTGAACCTACTGCGTCAGGTTCTTCCCTCATTTACACCAGTCCAGCTTCTTGGAGGTCAGCAGCTTTGAAGTGGTAAGAGAAGTATTTGGCCGAGTTCCTCGGTTTTATGCAAATATCCCATGTAACATCAAAAAAGGAAATTTAGAGAGGAGCTGGAATAGCATTTAGAAATCAAGACCAGAAAATGTCTGCCTGCTGTTGAAACAGGCAAACTACAGCTGCTGTAGTTTAGCTGTTGAAGGAAGTTTTCCCTAAAAGGAATTTCAGAGCTTGATGTTCAAGGAAACCATCCCATCTTTCCTGCATTTACTTACCAAGAACTGAATTGGTAAGCTCAGAAGTTTCAGTGCTCAAACAAGCTGCTACAATTTGACTAAGGGATAAAATCCACATTCAAACTGCTTTACTGTGGACATCAAATATAAGTATGATAATGGCAGCAGTTATCTGATCCATCAGGGTGTCTCATGCCACCTAAGCTGGGCACCTAGCATTCCCCAAATGGACAGTGGGCAATTTAGGTGCTCAACAGAGGAGGATATTGCTCTTCATTGCCAATACAGGGAGTTTACTGAACATTTATAGGTGTGATTCATTTCTGGAAGACATCAAGTGGACATCTGGCTAGGTTCTGGGAAACAGCAGGCCAGGCTATATGCCTGGACAGGCTCTGGAGTCTGGTCTTTAACATCCTGACATATGCAGGAGTCAGAATAGCAAATGTTGTTTTGATGCTGTTGGTATTAGGCACGGTCTGAGCACATCTAATAAATCCAGCCTCTCTGAGGTAGCATGTCAGAGCCTCACTGTCTGCCTCGGAGCTGCAACAATTTAGATGCTTAGTAAAGCAAACCTGACTGCTCCTCGTAGGAGGAAAGGTTGAGCACAACTCTGAGCACAAGAGGCTGAATAGATTTTTCACCACCTTCAATATCACACAGTCCTGAATACTGGTATAGGCCATCATTTTGGACCTAGAGGCTGTGTTCATAGGTGTGCTAAATTCATTGTAATTTCTGCACCTACTCGGTGAGGAGTGAAGTGATTCAGAAGATGTAAGCAAGGCAGAGAGCAGGGGGCTGTTGACAGATGTCAGTGGGAAAAGAAAGTACAAGGACTTGGGTGCAAAAGAGGTGATGAACATGGCTCTAAGCACCCAAATTCTACCAAAGACAGACATCTTCTGGCAAGGAGTGGTGGCACATTCCTACACCCTGTGATCTGAGCCCACGGGCACTGCAACACGTGTGCTACCAGAGGTAAGGGAATGGTGTTGCCCTTGCAGTGACCCTGGCCAGAGGTCAAGCACCAGCACCTCCTTCCTGCCTGCCCACATACTGGGTGGTTTCACCTGACATTGAATATTACCAAAAAGGAACCCCCGCAGTGCAGGGTGTGAGGCAATTAGCCAAACTGTTCCTCCTAAAATTGGATTTCACTGTACAGGTCTTTTTCATTCCTTCAGAACTCATGCTTGAGAATTAATATGGCAATTATCGATCCCCTTTGTATGCTATGGAAAAGGAGGTTCTAATCCTCAGAAGTGGATTTGCTCTGATGACACATAAACAAAGCCCTGGAGGGAGGAAGGTAAAACTTAAAGAGGTGTTGACAAGCTGAACATCACTTGGTTATGCAAACACAGATGTGGTAAAGGGCAAAGAGCAATAATTTTGCAGAAGTTGAAAGTGTGGGAACGCTGGCGGTTGCTCTTTAATGATTATAACACAAAGGAATGCTGGCAACTTCTCTCACTGACTTTACATTATCAAACTGAGTCAGTGATGAGTAATAAGATATACTATTGGAAGTATCCTTTAATGTACCAACTCTTTATATACCAGATCTTCATACAAAAATGCAAGACTTTCTGTGAAATATTGTCATGGTCCTAATACCACCAGAGAACTCTTGTTTGCAGAAGCAGTGCATCATTGTTTTCAGACCAGATCCATTGGCTGCTGCCTTACTTGCTTATAAGTGAGCTCAGATTAGGAAAGTAAAATGGGAAAGAGGTAGAGATCTCATGGGTAAAAAGTCAAAAGAGTGATTTGTGTAGCTTTCCTTTCATGGTTGCTCAGTTTGACACACCTGTCCTTCATCTTCTAAAAATTAAGCTCTTTGAAAGGGCATTTCCAAGCTGACATCCATAGTTGTGCCTGTGTTTGTGTTTCTCAAGAAAAAAAGGAATACTTTTAATATTTTCCCCTCTAAGTTTGTGTGTTTGTGTGTCCCCAGCACTTGTGTGATGGTACAGGTCCTGTACTCACAAGGCAAAGTGGTTGTTTGCCAGGCAAAAGATAAAAGCTTTCTGCAGCCACTCAAACACATTCCTCATCTATTGATTTCTACCTCTGCAGTCAGATCAGAGCCTGGCATTTGTTGCAGACCCCATCAGACTTGCACAACCTATTTTTGTGGCCCTTGACCTTACATGCTCCAAAGTGCTGATGAGCTACATACACGTCCTGAACATAGGAATATTGTTAGAGGAGTGCATGTGAGTACACATGGCAGAAATAACACAGGGAAAGGGTTTGAGGGAACTCTTGCTGTCCTTTAATGACCTATCCAACAGAAAGAGTAGATAAGAGCTTTTGCTCTTGAATTTCCTTCCACTCTGGGTCAGTCTGCTAGGATGGTGAAACTGGTTAGTTTAGAAAAGCTTCTTTTGGAGAAACTGGAGTCAGATTTGCCTCTTCAGAGATTTAAGAGAGAAGGATTTCTCTTCCTGTTTTTCTGTGAATATTCCCAAGTTGGTGCTCAGTAATTCAAGCCAGGACATGAAAGGAGCATGTTCCGTGAGGTTTGCTCACAACTTCACAGTCTGTCAGCAAGTGAAAATCGTTGCGTTGCTACCTCCACTTAGGCAGAGAACTGGCACACAAACAGGGAGGCTTCCATGCTGCTTGCTCTCCAGCTTTTTCTTTGGATGCGGCCTGAAGCTCAACCTCTCTGCTTTGCCCTGTAGTATGTAGGGACATCTAGTGGCTGAGCAATCCTGAACACAGTTTGGGATCATTAATTACATAAGGAAGTAGGGATGCCTCATCTCATTATGAACTTAGCATGTCCTGAGAGTTGACGTCCATGGGCATCTTCTGGGAAACTGCTGTGGGTCAGGCCTGACATTGTTAATGCTGAAGAAAGGGTGAGACTGGTTTAGTCTGAGTGTTTCCTTCTTAGTCAGCCAGGGCTTTGAGCAAGGTCCATCAAGCCTCTTATCTGCAGACCAAGCATACCACTTCACAAAAGCTGGAGATACTTTTTGGTGGCACTTTCACTGCATTGGATTTCATTCTTTCATTTCTCACAGGTTTTCTCTTATACAAAGGATTAATCTAAGAGTGACTTCAAGTATGCTCTATCCCAGGGGCTGCTCCTTTCCTGCTGCTTTGATGGATGTTATCCCTGCTGCATCCCAGGCTCAGAGCCCTCTCTGGGGCCCTTGAGAAGTCCTGAAGAAATGTGTCTCCTAATTTCTGCTGCCTGCTCTGCTCCGTCCTGCCAGGGTCTTCTTCTTGGCTCTTGCTCTACTGCACTCTAGACCTTGGCTGAAGTCCATACCTGAATGTGTACTATGCAGCAAAGACAGAACTTGAGATTAGTCTCAAATCTACACTATGGTGCTTGCACAGGTGCACACAAATAGCAAACAGAGTTGACAGTTCTCACAAGTCCCTGCCCAAAATTGTTCCAGTTGGGGTAGTGATGAAAACAGGGAATGGTGGAGGTTCTGAGACATTCAGTCTTCTATTGTGTGGTTTTTGCAAAAGCAGCAAGGGAAAGCCCAGTGGTAAGTGTCCTTCCTGCTTATTTCTGTCATGCATTGCAGGAGTGATCCCCAGTTCCTAATAAAATTCTTAACATGATTGACTTTAAAGAGCTGTGAGTCGCTGTGACTAACCACAGGGCAGAGTTGAGCCAAAGCTTTAATGGCAATAATTTGAAGGCTTTTCTCATGAAGATCCAGGTAAAAGGATCTTCATCAGGCTATGGATCTGTATAATGCATATTTTTGAGATGCATCAGCTCAGCTAAAAAACATGAACTTGTAGAATTTCTTTGTGAGACCGTCACAAAAGCTTCACCAGCATCTGTTTGCCCCCTTTTTGGGCTGGTTCTTAAGGTTTTACCCATAACATTCTTCAGCAACAGATGCCAAGACATCTCCTGAGATATTTTTTGAATAGGAACTTCCATCTGGCACTGCATCCTTAGAAGCTGTGACTTGGCTTCTTTGTCTGCAGGGTGGTTAATCCTAATGAGGCAAGCATAGCAATTTGCTGAGCAGAGATATATGCTTATCAGATCCTATTACTGAGCTGATTCTCTTTTATAATTATTTATTCTGACTTCAGTAGATGAAGCAATGTGAAAACACTTAAACCCAGGGCTTTCATCAAGAAGACACAATCTCACACTCCTGTGAACAACTGAAAGCTGCCTATGTGGAAATGGCTAACTATACTGGTAAAGCTGTCCCAGTATATCCTGCCAGTCAAACTTCCCATTCTCTTCTTATCTCAAGATAAATGTCCTGATTTAAATTATGTTGAGATGAGCTCCATAGAAAAGAATTTTTTTTTTACAGGGACAGCAGTGTCCACAGAGGGAGAATTTTATTGGCATAGCTAAACTAGTATAATTATACTGGCATAATTATGCTGGTAATTTTCCCTGTGTATACAAGCTATGAGTCTCAAATTGTGCTTCACTGGCAGAAGAGCCTCCTTTGTTGAAGAGATTCTTTAGATCTGAATCAGGTCATTAATAAGTGCTTCAGCACTCAAGTCAATGCCTCACATTTTATAATGAGTTTTACTCTTTGCCTCCCAGAGAATCCCAGCTCTTGTAACAGACTCCACATGAAACCCCATCCTATGCTGAGGGAAAGCCAGCACAGGGGAGAAGTGTAGCAGTTACTCCCCATCAGCATCATCAGTGCTTACAAGGCCTTGTGGAGAGAGAGCTCACACACCATGAAATAGCAGCAGAGTGCCATATGTGTGGCTTTTCTTCTTTGCCTTTCCATTTCTTCTGTTTTATATTTCCGTAGCCTGTTTTTCTCCCTGCTAATGAAATTTCTGTTCAAAGGGGGACTCCGTGTATGACTTGTAATACATATGAAAACAAAGGCTGTACATGATGGTTTATGAGAAGACATGAAAGCTCATAAAGTAACTATGTGAAATGGCTTAAGTAATTTGAACAGAAATATCTTCAATGACAATGAGTCATCAGGACCAAGATGGGCTGCCTCATGTGAAACATAACTGTGTCAAGTGGATGAGGCTGTAATACAGCCACAGCTTTTGCTAAATATATCCAGATACACTTATCAGTTGAACTGGAAGTATGCAGAACAGCAAAATAAATGGCTTAAACAGCCATTAGACAATAGAAAGCTAAACAAATATGGTAATTATATTTTCTATAAATAGCAAAATAAACTCACCAATCAGTGGGTTTTCTTTATTAGTAATTATTGCAGAATGAAATGAATGAGAAATTATTATAGGTTTTACAGAATTACAGACAAAACTGATTGGAGCTAATTGGGATCAGCCTCCCCCTTATACAGGACTACTGCCAACACCTGCTGTCAGCTGTGGCTTTGTCTAGGCAAGTTGTGAAAATCCTCATGGATGGTGATTTTGCAGCATCTCTGAGCACCTCCTCCTCCCTTACCCTCCTAGTAAAGCTCTTCCTTATGTCCAAACTGAACCTCCCCAGCCGCATCTTGTGACCGCTGCTCATGATTCACTTAATTGTCTCCCCTTCATCAGATAAAACAGCTTCTTGCATGTTATGTCATCTATCTTCTGGACCATTTTGGTATCTGTCTGCTGAGTCTGCATATCTCTCTTAACTTGGGAGTGGGAGCATCCACAGTGGGACACAGTATTCCAGGTGTGCAAAGGTGGACTGCAATTTGGTCTCCTGGACACACTTCTATTGCTGCTCAGGATGGGATTTGTGTTATTTACAGGGACAGTTTTCTGTTGGCTCCTATTCAGCCTGGTGTCTGCCTGTCCTTTTCACCAGGCTCCTCCCCAGCAGCCAGTGTTTGGATGCCTGGGGCTGGCCCAGCCAAGTGTAGAACGTCACACTTCATTGATATTCAGAACATTTTTGTTATCCCTCTCTTCAGGTTTATCAAGGACCAGCTTATGTGAGGCTCTGCTTTTCAGTGTGTCAACCACTCCTAACTTCCTAGCATCTTCAAAACTGCTGAGGACTTATTCTATTTTATTATTCAGATCATTGATACTGTTTGTTACTGGCCAACAGCTGCTTTGTGGTTACCAATCAAGACTTTGATTGGTCGACTTTGAGTTCAACAGTCCAGGCAGCTTTCAGGACATCTGGTGGTCTATGAATCCTCAGCTTCCAGATGACAGGACTGTGGAGATGAGTCAGAATTCTTACTGAAATCAAGTATACTTTATCCAATATGTGCTCATCATCAAAAGAAGACATTTCATCCCTGGAGGCAGTCAAGTCAGCCAGGCTTGATTTGCCCTTGGTAAACCCACACTGAATGTTGCACTTAGGACTTGTATCAACAAGACCACGCTTATTTTGCAGTATAAGAGAAAACAGTGAGTCCACTAGATAGTTGAAATTACTGCTGGCCAGTCTCCCCAGCACCTGATTCTGACCCTACAGCCCAGACTCAGGGCCTTGACTGTGGCTCTTGAGAAGAGCCAAGGACAAGGTCTCCTGGTGCACTCTGCCTTCTATGCTTAGTCCTGCCAGCTTTCTCCTCTTGACTTTTGCTCTACTGCACTCTTGACTTTGGCTTATATCCACATGGAGTGTGTGCTTATGTATCCAAACAGATCAGGAGAAGAATTAAAATCTGAGATCAGACTCAAATCCACCCTACAGTGCCTGCATAATTGCACACACAGAGGGCAAATAAAGTTGACATTTCTCACAAGTCCTTGCCGGGTGTGCTCCGGTTGAGATTTTGAAGCCTAAGCCCACCAGGCAAACAACTTTGGAGCTTGTTTTGGTTGCAATTCATCTCTGTCCTGGCTGGTCAGAGGTTTAGCAGTTCTTAATCTTAGATTCCCATCTGAGGAACCACAGGCAGGGTCTCTGTCTTCTTGTGCCATTAGGATCTACTAGACCATTGTACATTTTAAGGACTGTACATTTCTTTCAAACACAACAAAATCAAACTGACTATCAGTGTATGTCATACAGGTTTGTTAGATTTACGTAGACATTGGTCTTGAATTCACAGATACTCCTGTGTTATAGGATTGTGTTAATGATAACAACACATCTCTGTGCCCTGAAATTATTTTTCTCTTGTTTTTCCAAGAAGAATGTTAACACATGTGGCTAAATTGAATCCCCAGTGCTTTAGGTTTTAAAGCCATACAGTCCCCACAATTTTTAATTCATAAATCCCAGCATTGTTTTCTCAAGGCATTCCTTTCTAAAGGGTGTCAAAATTCTCTGTGATTCTTCATGCTACTGTTTTGTCTTTCAAGTCAGACTCCATGCATGGAGCTGATAAAAAAACTGATAAAAAAATTTCTACTAAGGAAGTGACAACTTTGCCTCATTTTCCCAGTCTGCACTGAGTGAGGAGAATGGATTGTATCCTTTAAGGGTTATCTACCAGGGAAGCATAAAGACTTTTAATTTAGCCAGTAAATTGTCTTCCAAAGTTTATTTTTTATGTTGTGATGAGGAAAGCCACTGCACATAGCAAAATGTTTTTTTTGCTCTCTCCATTTAGCTAGCCTGTTAAATCTGGCTTTCTCTAGTGCTTTTTGTGATACAGAAGCTAAAGAGTCTGCTCAGATCAGGTCCAAAATGCAATTCCCACTGGGTCCTAAAGTTGCAGGAGGCGTGGCAGTACTTTACTTAATCTGTGTGCCATTACCTGAGCCAAGTTTGCAGCATCTGTATGTATTAATGAAGTAAGACTGTGTGAAAGGCACAGGAATTGATCTTTTCCAGGGTTAGGAACAATGCTAGAGCATTATAAGCCTCTGTAATGATGAGAGAATAGTTCCATTACCAGACCTAATTCTAAACCTTTCCAGTAAAGGAGATGCCAGTTCTTCCATAATATTTAACAATAGTTTATGGTTCACACACTGGATCTCTTTAGGGCTTGGTCATGTGCTCACCAAAGCCAGTGTTGTGCCTTTCTTCCTTGTGAGGGTTCCTCACATGATTTTCACGACTTGCCAAACTGCATCTGTCCATCTCAGAGCTGCCCAGTTTGCACTTTGTGGACACATTGTGTTGGTTGTAGAAGCAGCCAGAAGTGATGTGCTGAGCCAGCCTGTGCTGGGCAGCACCAGGGCACTATCCCAGGCCATGGGCAGGAGACCAGCCACAGATCATCACTTGGACAAACTTAGCCCTATTTTAAACCATCCTGCCTAATTTTTCTGGGGAAAAATTTAAGCGGAGCATTTTTAGTTCAGATAAGTCAGCTGAGCTCAGAAAGGAAGTTAACCTGTTCTGGACAATAAACAAAAATTCTCCAACTTTGTCCTTTTATGTATAATTTGTCACTGTCTGCTCCTGTAGCCACGATCAAAAGGGAAGGAAAAAAAAATAGTTAAGTACTACTTTATATTATACTTTTTATTTTATTCTAAATCCACTACTGAAGCTTGTGTGACCTGTTAGCCACACACCAACATGCTTTCAAAATGGACAAAATGGAGAATGTTTACATACACATGTGTGTGTGTACAACATATTTACTGAGTACTAAATAAGGAGAAAGAAAAATACACCTCTGGTGAAGCTGCTGCCTGTGTTTATCCCCCAGTATAAATCTCATTATCCAGAGGTTTAAATGTTTGTTTCAACTAACCAAAGAACAACCCATTTCAACAGCCACAGGTTGCTTTTGAGCTCTCTTTCTTCCTGTAGATGCAAGCTGACCTCTCTCCTTTTCTGTTGATGTTTGCAAGCAGCTATCAAAAAAAACTAAAGAGACACTAGCACCATCAGAGCAGTGTAGCTGCACAGAATTTCTCTTGTCAGTTTAACAGAATGTGTTGATGGTGAATTTGCTTTGTAATGCTACAAGTTGACTTGATGTTTCTATCCAGGATAATGATGTCCTGCAAGATCCATTGTGCTGGAGGAAAAAGTGTCCTTTGCCCTTACAATGCTTGTGATGGAACAGGACTTAGGCAAAAAATAATTAGCTAATATTTGTCCAGGGGCTTATCTGCAGAGAAGCCAGGCAAAAGGGACCTCGTGCTTCTAGGAAAAAATTGCCTGAGAAGAAAAGAAGGTTTCAAGGCCAGAATTGAACAAAATGTTCTCAGCTCTTCAAAAAATAAAAAGTCATGGGAATCTGTTGATTTTGATAAAAGCAAAATGCTACACAAGTGAAAAGAGTAATTTCTACTTTTTCATTTTACTTCAGTACCTCCAATACAATTCCTCAGTTCCTTCAATGTCAGAATATTAAACTTAGGAGGCTATAAGTCATTTAATTACATTTACACATTTTTGTTAACATAAACAAATAACTGCATAGAACCATATACTATACTGCAGATAGATATATTTATTTTTATATATATATATATATACATATATATACAAATATATACAAATATTAGCCTTACACATGTTATAAATGAGAAGTTTAGTGGCTTCTGTAGCCATGGCCCATAGCCCTCTAGACCTCCCATATCCAGAGGTGTCCCTGGCATGTCAGGTAGAAGCTACAGCATCCTGCAACAATGAGCCCGAAGCTTCTTAACTAAATTTGATTCTCATTTGGTTTGTTCCTCAAGAAACACGTGCAGGCTTCATCCTGAAAAAGTGGGAGTTCAGGTGACTTTAAGGTGAAAATAGACAATATATTCATCATCCTGGGAGCAACTGACTGAGGTTAGCCAACATTCTCACTATAAGAATGATCAGGTTAATAGTCATCCCCTGTACTTTGCTTCTTTTTGAAGTGGCAAAGAAGGTCCCCAACAGATTTTTCAAGAAGATCATGGCCGTAACAAGTCACAGAGTCCTTAGCATGTTTCATAGATACCTTGTTCTAGATTTTAATATGTATTTTCCCTAGATGGAAACACAGTAATCCTTCAGGCTGTGCCAACCAATATCACGCCCCCTAATTTTTAACGTATTTGTCTTAAATAAAACTTGAGGACAATGGAATTATTTTAGAATAATTTTAATGTGTCATTTTTCAACGTGTAAAATTCAAGTTTGGTGTATTTTCAGAACCATAATCACAGTGGTTTCATTTGCAAATCACTAAGGAGACTGAGAGCTCCAGGTATTTAATTTATCCAAATCACCCTGAGACGTTCATCTTCACCTGTAGTGTACTTTTTATTTTATTCTAAGTCTACTACTGAATTCTCAGCAAATCCTACTAAGATTTGGCTTCTGCAGCCAACTTTAATCCCTTCAGAGTGGCCAAACCAATGAAAATGGTCAATAGCTATTGCATACAGTAAGGGGTTCTAAAACTTGTCTCCAATTTTGTGGATCTATAGCTCAGAAAGAACATAACTGAAACCTACAGTCCTAGCAGTAAAAGACAACTATGGATTCAGAATTTAATTTTTGCTATTTATGACTTAATATTTTCTTGTTCAAGTAGGAAAGCCTTGTTGTACTGAGCAATTCCATGTTGTCTTATTGTACATGTTTCCAATACAGAGTCCATCTGAACAACCATTATTAATCCCCTTCAGAACCAGCAGGGAAATACAGATATTAGTGGGTGATTCAGATCAATGTCTAAAGAAAAAGAACCTCACACTCTGTAATTGCCAGTTTTTTTCCCAATGTTTGTAAAAGGATCTTAGGGAACTCACTCAGATGTAGGCATCCACATTATGGATGGCTCACTTCAGGTGAGAGAAGTTACATTTTTTTTTCAGAAGAAACCAGTTCTGCTCTTTTCCTTGCCTACTGGAGAGAAGAATAAGATAGCTATTTTCCTCTACATGATAGCATCTGGAGATAACAGTTGAGCATGTAGAGGAGATGGAAGAAAGAAACAAAGAGGCAGGAAAATTTAAATACTGCATGATATGATGGAGTCTTTTCTTCTGCCTGCCTTTTTGCTGAGCAACATGGAGTCCTGCTGCTCTGGCAAACAGAGGTGAAACCCAGCCAGAGGATAAAACTGCACTGTGTTATAATTGTGCAAACAGAGGTGATTGGACACATCCAAAAAGGAGCATGACATTTCATCATGAAATTTTAAATGTAACTTTTGTTTTGCAACATATATTGATAATTTAAACATTTTTAATCTTTATTTTGTATAGCCACAAGTGTCAGAACTTTGAGGTTTCACAAAAAATGGAAAACCTTCTGTTCAGCTCCACTTGCCTTGTGCAAAGTGACTTCATTATGATTTCAGATATGTCACAGATGAGGAATAACTTCTTACTTGTGTACATAAACATGTGTAGGAAGAGAATGTTATTGGGGTACTCCCACTGCAAGCAAAATAATTTGAACATATTAGCTTCAGCTGTAGCTGCTTTTTAAATTGCTTTTGTCATCTAGAAGGTCGACGTAGAAGGAGATTTTACAGAAAAGAGAAAGAAAGGGGACAATAATACTGAAAGTGAAGAGGAAGAACAAATATATGCAGGTGGTTTTGTATTGAAGGAGAAGCATTGTGAACAATTGTAGTTGAGCAAAAAATAGACAATGAAAGGGATTAGGGAATATAAGAAAACAGACTGTTAGCTCCAGCCATGAAGTGATGGAATGGAAGGACAATTCAATAAGATGATAAGACTGAAAGGCTGAAACTCTTTAATGCAATACTTTAAAGAGGGATTGCAATAGGTAATGTTGGAGTTCTACAAAGATCAGCTGCCTCCTACCTCCCACTTTCAATACCCAAGTCTAAAATTCAGATACTCAGAGCAGCTGCACAGTTAACAACCAAACCTGGAAGTGTCTACAGCCTCCAGGGACCTAATCTGAGGTTTTGCTGTGAAAACTCAAGGAGCTGTTGGAATAGAGATTTGAAGAAGGGCATTCTAAGAACCTCATAAGCCAGGGATTTCTTTGTCTGATCCCCAGAAAACTCAGAAAGTGTTTCCAGCAGGTCTCTCTGGATGGTCACAACCTGGTAATCATACTCAGCACATGGTTAAGCCTCATCTAATGTGACCTTAGAGTGGCTTTAGTTGCTCATGTTCTTCTTTGTCCTAAATACCTGAATGTGAATGGGATCTGGAAAGTGAATTCTCATTTCCCTTTCCCTAATTCACTGTCCTAAACTAAACTGTGACCCAGACAGCCATCCTTTCTCTCATCTATTTTATCTCCTTTCTCTTCTCTCCTCCTTCCAATGAGCAAATGACTTTAATTACTTTCCTTTCCAACTGTGTGGAATAACCATGCTAAGATCCCTGTCAGCCTTTTCCTGAGGCCCTCTTAAGTGACACGGAAAAGGCAAAGGCAAGTCCTTTCAAAGGTGGGATGGGTAAGAGGCATCACAGCTCCTAGGGAACTGAATGCTGTTCCTGAGTAGTTTTATGGAGTACTGAGTAGCCTGACTTGACTGTTTTTATTTTTAAAGCACTCTGTTTATTTGGGCAATACATTTGTTTGGCCTTCCAAGGACAAATAGACCATTGGAGATGATGAACACTCTGTGTGCACATGGCCTTTTCTAATGGACTGTGGTAGAGCGATCTGGCAGTTTTGCCACTTTGAGGGCTCTTTGCTCTCTAGGTCCTTGGCACAAAAAGTATTTTTGATGTCAACATAGAACAAAGTTCCCTGTGATCAGCTGCCTGTTTACTGCAAACTCACCTATGGCTAAAGCCTGTTTGGAAGTAGAAGAAACTCCAGTACAGCAGGACAGTGAACTCTCGGGAGCAAAAGTCTGTAACAAGCCTTCTCCCAGGCAGAAACAATGGGCTTGTCCACATAAAATTCTCTTTCTGCCAGGCTCCTAGGCACCCTGACTGCTGGATCCCCAACATTCTTTATCAAAGAGAAGACTGTTTAGACTTTATTTTTATTAAGCAAACAAACACTGTCTTCCTCACAAATATCTGCAAATCTGGCATGGCTTCTCACGCAACTCTGCACTGTTAATTCATTTGTGTTTCACTAATGCACACATTGAATACAAAAAAATCAATAAATAAACAACCTGCCTTTTCTATTAAGAGTGTCTCCTGTTGGTTAAGCTTTCCACTGTCGGGGCTTCATTGCTTGTGCTCTGTTTGAGGAAGCAGCTAAGCAAGTGCAGCTCTTTCAGTGCCTCACAGCAATACGTTTTATATAATTTTCACATGATTTTGCTGGCTCTTCTCTTTACTCTCAATAAGTTCTTTTTAAAATAGGTTTTTTTTAAGTGGACATCAAAGATAGATAGGGTACCCTGGCAAAATTCTTTTCATACTCCACTGCACATGCAATAAATTTTCTTCTTTTTTTTTTTTGCTAATCTGCAAACTTCTCCTTCTTACTATGATACAATTTCAAATGCTTACTGTCAAATGCTGAATTGGATTCTGTTTTCTATAGTTCAGAAATTTTCTTTCTCTTCATTGCAGCAGGAATCTTATTCATAAGAACCAGCCAAAGTATTTATAGCAAATAATTAATTACATTTGTTTAATTCTATCTCTATTTGTTGTGCATTTGTTTACAGCTTTGGAACTGTTTGTTGCATATATTATGCATGAATATTTCAATCCATTTGCTGTGCACAGGCTACTTGTGCCAACTGTGTCTCTGCCTGTTCAGTTCTCTTGTTCAATCTACTTGTCATTTTTAAATGAAAAATAGACCTTGTCATGGGACTGCTTACTGAATCAGATAGACCTTTGCTCTGGTCTGCTCTAATCATTCTTTTATTTGTGCATATTTATACCCCAGAAAAAGGAAAAAAAAAAAAAACCCAGAAGTAAAACTTGTGATATTAGGTTGTTCTAAGGAATCTACAACAGTTAAAGAAAAAATGTTGATACACCGCAAATTTTCAGTGTCTGAGTGGAACACTTCTTTCTGTTATTTGCAATACAGTTTCTCACTTCAAAGCTTCAGAAAAATTTAAATTAACTGATTTTTAAGGGAAATCAATAATTATGGAAATTTTGAAGATTTTTGGTTTTTGTGATGTTTTAGGGCAGGTATATACCACACAACTCCAGCTCCATTCCAGAGACATGACTGGTTTTTGGAGTCTTGGTGCTTTGTTTGTATGGCCAAAACTATAACATGCAGTAGATGAGAAACAAACTTCAGCAGCAGCTTTTATGTGATAATCTTGGTATCCTATGGGCATAAGAAAATATTCCTGAGAACTTTCATGGAAAAAATGAAAATATTTAATAATTTTCAATGTTCTTATGAAAATTGAAAGAAATAAACTGAATTAATATTTATTTCTTAAAGCATTTTCCAGTTCTATTGTCTTTGTTTATATTAGGAAAAATCTTAAGGCCACTGCCAGAGATGTAAGTCTTTTTTTACAGGTAAAATTCTGCTTTCAAAGTATCATGATCAACACCTGGGCCTGTCTCCTGCTGTCTGGCCTTGGGCAGATCACCTAAGCTGTGTCACTCACACTCTTTGTATAGACAGTGGGTTAAAAAATTTCTATCTTCTGCACTTTTTCTCTTTTGTTATTTTACTCTACTCCCTTCTATGAGAAGGAAAGCTCAGATTTATTTTACCTATCTTTCAGCAATTCAGGTGTCTGCACTATTTATGTATAGCCAAGGCAGAGAATCACCTCCGGAGGGCAAGTGGCTGACAAACATCTGAAGCATCCTACATAGTGTCCCATTGTTTATAGGAGAAGCATCAAGTGATTTTGGTCCTAAATTAGATCTCTCAGGTAAATGTCTCAAGTTAGGTCAGCAGAATCCAGGCTAGACTGTCTTTCATTAATAAACACCACTTACCACAGAGGGTCCTGATACAGGGGCTGCAAGTAAAATATGAATACTGACAAAACAGTAGTAATGCTTCATCCAGCAAATGACAAAGCTGATGACAACAGTTCTTAGATGTTTTTCCCTTTTTTAACAGCATCTGAGCAAAGACAACAGTACAGGTTCTTTTACTATCAGGACCTAATCTTTAAAGTACATCAAAGTCACTTAAGTAAAGCCTAAAATGTCAATTTGACTGGAATCAAAGTCAAATAGACTCAGCCAAAAGGTTATTGTCCACTTGTGTTTCTAAAACGCTCTGTTCTTGGAACCGGAAAGGAAAATTATCGGGAAGGCTTCCCCAGATGACAACAGTTTGTCAACTCTTTCCTGCCCTTTTTAGGACCGTAAATCTTATCTTTTACAAATGAGGCTTTCAAAGTTCAAAGAACTGCTCTTCAAAATTCTGTGAAGTCAGGTCACCTTATCGGCACTCTGCTGTTTGAACCACTCTTACATGGTTCACTGTAAGGGCTGAACATGCAGGTTCAGAGCACTTGATTTATTTCTCTGTCCCTGCCTACCCTGGGCTTGCAAGACTGTACAATAAAAGAGGATGATGGCAGAGCTCTTTTCCAGAAAATGTACTTTTGAGAGTGTCCTTGTTAGGAAAATACTCTCTTACAAATATTTACTCCACTTCTGACTGAAAACTAAAAACAAAGAGTCCAACTGTGCAGGCTGAACTGGCCAGAGGACACCCTGAGTTATCAGCATGTGTGCATTTCTGGGAGACAGGACATTGCAATGATTTACTTCTGATTTCTGGCAAAGTGGACACATTTTTACTTCAAAATTTGGCTTGAAAACTCAGTTTCTCTCCTTAAGATATAGGTGATTTTCCTTTCTGTTTACTTGAGGTCAGGGCACATTCTTCTCTCAATATGGAAAACAAGCACATCTCCGGTCTCATCCCAGACTGTGTCCCGCTGGTGGGTGGATGACAAACCATGTTGGATCATCAGCTGTGGCAGAGACCTCCCTAACCCACAGGCATTTACATCTTTGAGGTTACAAGTCCCACAGCTATATGTGAACATACATAAGAACATAAGAAAAACACATACATACATAAGAAATCTTAGCAAGGCAAAGGCTGTTTGAGTTCTTAAGTTTGGCCCAGTATCAAAGAGTTTAAGAAAATGCAAATGAAGGAAATCCATAACCAAACCTTAGCCCTGGGCTCCTAAAATCTTTGAGCTGAAGTTCTCAATCTTCACATAAGGACTTGGATGTTTCCTATCTAAAATCAAATTGCTTCCATCAAATCCCTCCCGTCCCACCTGTCTAGACAAGGCCTGCAGAGCAGAAATTCATTCTGTCCTACACAAAATCACTGTCCTGTTCTTTTCCATGTACACACCAACTTGCACCTAAATTCTCTGCCATAACAGCCAGGTCTTTTTCTCTTGCTATTTTCAATGTCTGTGCAAGCACTCATGATGCAGGTGGGTAGAAGAAAGAAAACAGTGTGACTGAAATGGACTTCCCCTGAGCAGGGTTTAATCTCAACCTTTATCATAAACTGATCTACTGGTCATGACTAAGTATCATTGTCTGGGTCTTGGAGTCCAATACTTAGGGAATAACAATAGTCTTCTTATCCTTTGTCCAATATTTCTGTTTGTGTTTTAAGTTTTGAGGGTTGAAGATTAACTTGGTGAGATGGCATTTGTATAGGAGAAACGAAAATCTGAACATTTCAGTGACAGAAAGATGATCTGTCAGAGTTGTTTGGATGCTTACTCAATCCTTCTTAATTATTTTCATCTGAAGTAATACAAGAGTAAGAGGATGCAATTTTATGGCATCTGAATAAGGGTCTGCTGTCCTTAAAAATGATTGCTTTATGTGCAAATCAACATAATTTCAGTGCCTACTTACCTCTGTTTTTCTCTCAAGCTAGATATTGAAATACTGTTTCTGTGTCTTAAAAAAATTCTGTTTACTGGAAACCTAAGATGCTGTTTTTCCAGAAAGAATCCACTTTTAAACAAAAATGATATATGAGAAAGAACTTGACCTCTGCACAAATATCCTTGTCTCCATCTAGCTTCGATAAAGCTGGTGAAAAGCTTCTAAGGAGAGCTGAGTTGGATGCTCTTGTGTGTAAAACCAAGATATATGGCCTCATAACTTTTTCTCAGCATGTCTTATTTATTCAGTGAATTCCATTGTCTCTTTCCACAGGGACCCTTGCAATCTCCTCTGTCAATAATGCCAGTCATCAAATCCCAATGGCCAAATTGTCACAACCATGATTGTCACCTTCTTTTTGCTTTGCTGCGCTTCCTCACCTGCCAGTATCAATATATTTAAGACATAGCCTATAAAAATAACCAGGTAGCATGAAGAGAATACCCAAGTACTCCTTCTGCTTCTCTGGTTTTTACTTCTGTTCTCTCTTTTTTATCTGACTTTGCTACATAAAAATCCCAGTCATGAATTATAGAATAGTTTGGATTGCAAGGAGCCTCAAAGTATCTCATTCCAAGTCCCTAGCCATGGGCAGGGACAGTTTTCAGTAGATCAGGTTGCTCAAAGCCCCATCAAACCTGGCCCTGAACACTTCTGGAGATGGGGCATTCACAACTTCTTTGGGGAATCTGTGCCAATGTCTCTCAACCCCAAGAGTGAAGAATTTCTTCCTTATATCTAACCCTATCCTCTTTAAGTTTAAAGCCATTATCTCTTGTTCTATCACCACATGCCCTTCTATAACAAGCCCCTCTCCAGATCTCTTGTAAGACCCGTTTAGGTACTCGAAGGCTGCTCTCTGGTGCATTCTCTTCTCCAGGTTGAAAAGCCCCAACACTCTCAGCACTCTTCTGTCTACATAGGAGAGGTGCTCCAGCCCTCTGACCATCTTTGTGACTCGCTCCAGCAGGTCCAACACCCTTCTTATGCTGGGGGCTCCAGAGATGGATGCAGTACTTCAGGTGAGTTCTCATGAGACCTCTCTCGACCTGCTGGCCATGCTTCTTTTGATTCAGCCCAGGATATTGTTGGCTTTCTGGGCTGCAAGTGCACATTGCCGGATCACCTTGAACTTCTTGTCAACCAGCACCCCCAATTCCTTCCCCTCAGGGCTGCTCTTGACCCATTGTCCATCCAGGCAGTATTAGAAGCTAGGTGTTATTCAACTGAAGCAGAATCCAGTCAGTCAGTCAGTCAGTCCTTCAGGCAAGGGATTTTATTTTTTTTAAGTGCCCAGCATATTTTGAAGGAAGAGTGTAGGATAATGACTATTGATGTTATTACCCCACCAGGGAAGATGAATTGTTATCTGTGTCTTGCAGTTATTTTTTTCCACAGTGCAAACAAGAGCAAGGAATGTGTACCTATGTTGTGTGGTACAATAACTGCACAATCAATTACTTGCTCCTTACATTTCAAATGATAGGCAATTGGTGCACACCCACTCCTTTGTGTCTGATTGCTCAATTCATTTACTTAATACATTTAGGCAGAAGAGTCCTTGATGGTTCCAGCTGTCTGGCTTTCTAGGCTAGAGCTGTGGGCAGTCAATTAGCTCCACCAGTCTGAAAAGCAGAAATGCATGCATGCAACATTCCAACCCTACTTATAAGGGTAGTGCAAGCCATTTGCTATAGAATATGACTCCCAGCAGGACCATTCTGATCTCTTTCCAAAGTCATATTTCCTTCCAGAGATCTGAGAGTAGCTTCTCTTACCTGTAATAAGAGCAGAGTGTACAGAAACCAAGGCAAAATTACTTAAATGTGCCATGCAAAGGTGTGTGCAGCAGCTTAGATGAGGTGGCTGTTTATGGGAGCATCTTGACTTTTAGGGTGAGCCATACAATATCCTGAATTGGAAGGGACCCACAAGGATCATCAAGTTCAACTCATGGTACTACATAAGGCAATCCCAAGAAGCACATCATGTGCCTGAGAGCATTGTCCAAATGCTTTGTGAACTCTGTAAGACTTGGTGCTGCGACCACTTCCCTGGGGAGCCTGTTCCAGCTCCCCATGACCCTGTTGGTGAAGAACCTTTTCCTAATATCCAACCTAAATGTCTTCTGACACAGCTTCAGGCCCCTCCCTTGGGTTCTGTCATTTGTCACCAGAGAGGAGATCAGTGCCTGCCCTTCTGCTTCCCCTTATGAGGAAGATGTAGACCACAATAAAGTCTCCTCTCAGTCTCTTCTTGAAGGAGCAAGAGAAGCTAAATTGCATCAGAGTGATCCCTGAAGGGCTTTCCATCCCCTGAGTCACATTACCCAGCCAAGTCTGACTGCAGCAGGACCTGTGCTTAGAGTGACCTGAGATGAGGTAGAAATTTGCCACTCCTGAATTAAAGAACGTGGAAAGTTTTTCTGAGAGATACAGCAAAACTTTCTGGAGATGTTGAGGAATAGCTGGTCCCAAGCTAAAGAACCACTGTTAACAGGTTCTCCATTTGTAAGGCTACCCAGAGCTCTGGGTGAGGATGACCATGAAAGCTCATTGTGTGCCAGCAATGCAGAGTGAGTTATTGGGTCCATGCTGAGGGGCTGCAGTGGGGCTGCAGGGCCCTCTCTGGGGAGAGCCTGGGATGCCCTAAGCCAGACACAGCCAGCTCCAGCCAGCTCCAGCAGCCCCTCCACAGGGAACAGCTGAGCCCCTCAGCCAGGCTGGGAGCGCTGGGGGAAAACAGGTTCCACAAAGGGCCAAGGGTGGCAGTGGGAGAGAGCAAGGGAGGTGAGGAGGGAGGAGCAGCAACACAGTGAGCCTGAGGAGGGCTGGAGGAGGAGGAGGACAGGAGGGGGGGCAGACTGGAGCAGAGACCCATCCCTACAGCCCAGGGGATATTCCCTGAAGGAGCGGAGGCTGTGGAGAGTCCGGTGGGAGCAGCTGTCCCTGAAGAGCTGCAGCCTGGGACAGGGAAACCCTTACCCAAGGTTAATCCATTGCAGAAGGAAAGTGAAGGAAAGTCTGGAGAGCAGGCTTATACAGAATACCAATTGTGTCATTACAGCGGCAAGACAATGTCATAACAGGTCCTGACATTGCTCTTGCTGACAAGGAAACCCTGGTGGAATCTCTTTCAAGTTTTCTTTGCTGCAGTCTGGCTGTACACATGACAGGTTGGGGAGTGGATGCTAAATTTATCCCATCCCATCACGATCACATAACTGAAACACTTCCTTTGAGCAGCTAGACTGACTTGATTTGGGGCTTGGCAATCCCAGGGTACATGAGAAGATGGTTCAGGGAATTCAGGTACCTACAGAGGGCAAGTATTATGTGTGTGAGGTATCTTGCCCTTTGGAAATGCCTGTCTGTCTCCACTGATTATAGAGGACCTACAATCTAGACAGGGGTGAATCTGGGTTACCTCTTGAAAACAGGAATGGAAGGCCATTTGGGATTTACTTCCAACCAAGGGGACCTTATGTACACCTCTTTATAGCCTTGACTGATTCATAACAACTTAGCCCCAGCAGATAAAGGACTGTATGAAGACTGGAATATTAAAGAAAAAAAAAAATTGAAAGTGTCTGTGTTTCCACAGAGTTTTTGGATGGCTGATGGGAAAGAGTTTTACAATAGCAACTCTGTATTGCAGACATTCATTGCATGAAACTTTACAATTTCAGCAAGAGATTTGGCATAGCAGTGTCACAGCCCTCAGACATTGTGACAAGGTAATACCTCCCACTTTGAAGAGAAAAGCCTCAGATCCTCTGTAATATTAAAGGGAGATTAATGCTTCAGAATTGCTGTAGTGGTGGGAGACCAATATCCCATGGCAATTCTTTACTCGATCAGCCCAATCTCTTTAAGTGTGTGTATTTGATAATCTTTTTTGATTTGAGTTGGTTGCTAACAGCCTATGGCTGTGTGGAGAACACCTTACAATTATCCAGCACCTTTCATCTGGAAGCCTTAGGGCTTTGTACATATTAATATAATATTAATAATTAATTGTGTTAATAGTAACGCCTCTTCCTTTTTCCATGTGGGAATTGAGATTCAGAAAGGCTACTGAGTTTTTAACCAAGGATATCTGAAGTTGGGTCCTGTTTAGATGAAGGGAATCAGTGTTGCGGTAATTCCTGCATAACTGTGTTGCTGGAGACACCCAGCGAAGACAGACATCTCCAGGACTAAACAAAGGAGTTGTTTTACTGGACTAATATAACTCATATAATGTCAAACCCCCCCCACAGGTTTCTGCCTACTTTTCCCATCTGAATATGTGGCTAAATAGTCAGAGGTTGAGATCATTCACATGCTCCAGTGAAGCTGATAAGACAGAGCAAATTCCATAGTCATAAGCCTAACTTGGGGCTAAGCAGGACTGTATTAAAGTGGCTGCTAATGATAGTAAAGCACCGATTACTGACACACAATTATCCTTGGATCAGTGAGGATCCCCTGCAGTGGTGACTTCTGTCTGCCTCCCTGCAAATCTGCGAGGAGTTCCAGCACAGGCACCTGAGGAAGAGGGGAATGGTGGACTTTCAGTTTATTGTTCCAAGGATAAAAGCCCTTAGGCACCTGTGAGGAAAGCTTAGCAACAAAGCGTTAAGCACCCTTTGAATAGGCAGTTATGAATAGAAGTGTAATTTGAGGGTGAGGGGGAGAGGGTGAGGTTCCAAGTACAAACCATTGCCAAGGGCATTGCAGAAAAACCCTCAAACAAGCCAGGCTGGTCTCTTCAGCCGAGCCAAGAGGGTGTTGGTGAGAGGGAAAGTCCTGGTCGTATTGCTTGATGCAATAGCACCTAGAGAATGTGAAGTGTTCCTGAAGTGCTATGTATTTATTTTTATTCCTACCCACTCATTATTGTATCTGACACCAGTTCAAACAGACATTCTTTATGGCATGTCTTTATGCTGTCTGTCCCTTTAAGAATTTCTCTGTGCATACCCCATAATCTTCCCCTTCCCAAGCAGTCCTGTGGTGTGTGTGGCTAAGCAGCACATGATTGTAATAGGTTAAAGAGAGTAATTAACAGAGACCACATCAGAGCTCTTGAAAAACATACAATGTGTTTATTCAGCATCGTGTCGGCTAATTCCTAATGAAAGGGCACTGCACAGCAGAGTGCAGGACCCCAGCGGTCAGAAATAGTTCCACTTAAATGTTATTTACCTATAAAGAGCTCAGTTCTAATTAGGGGCGTGGGAGCCAGCAAGGGTGAAATCAAATCCTTGTCCCAACCATATCCTCCATGCTAGTACCTAAAAGTCTTTGAATAGACACACAAATGCTCAGTTGCTTTTGATTTGTATGCTTTTCCACTCCTCTAAACTTCCTGCTTTTGCCTGGGACTGGAAGTAGGACAGAATGAAAGATCACGACAAGATTTGGCTCTGTGGTATTTGTAGAAACCTCATGCATACACACAAAATTAAAAATTGCCTGATCTCACAAGATGCTGTTGAACACTAAAGAGAGCTAAACAAACTTTATTTCCTTGTGCTAGGCTGGAGGGAGTAGAAGCTAAAACCTCCTTTGTTTTGCACAATATATTAGCAGTCTATTTATGGTACTTACAAGGATGCTGCATCCTATGGCATCTCACCACTAAATTTTTTTTTTCATAAATATTTATTCCCTCAGCATCCCAGTAAATGAGAGGAATGTTATTATCTCCTATCAGAAACAGGGAAAAGAGATTCATAAAAATGTTAAAATACTTTGAGATGCAGACAACCTTAAAGGCACCCTGGTGGTCTTGAAAATTAGGTTTATCTGTATAAAGGCTTTGACTCCCAAGAGCAGCATATTTACATGGGGACGAGTAATTGGTTTTAGTATCTACCCCCTTGCTCCTCTGCTGGACAGGCACAAGTCTGGGGAGCACATTCCAGCTCATGTTAATGTGCTTCTGTTCCAGAGACAGTCACCCTTGAAGGAAGAGCCTGGGCATGGCAGATCTCTCAGGTTATTCTGTAAGAGATGAAGAGTTAGAGAAGTGTCACGTTCCTACAGGGAACCAGGGTGGAAAGGAATAGGTGAGGATGCCTTCACCCCACCCCACCCCAGTCAGTTTGGTACTACCTGCCTGTATCCTGTTGCTGGCTGCACTGAACCTTCAATTTCTAAGACAGACCTTCAGGGTCTAAGCCTGTGATTTCTCTGGTGAGTGACCTAATCGAAATGGATCCCACCTGTTACTACAGGATTTATCCATGGAGATGAATCCTGAGAGCAAGGCAGGGCGATGAGAGTCGTCTGCCAACTGCTTGTAATCCTGAGGGTGAGAATCCTTGGGCCACACAAAAGTGGAGGGCTCTTCCAAGCTGTCAGGAAATTTGGCAGGATGATGACAGAAGTAATGAAAAATGTACCAATTTGTGCTTGCTCTTCAGACATACCTTTGAGCAGGTTCGTCAAAAGGTTCATGAACTAAGATTTGAAGAACAATTTTTGTCCTGTAATCTGATAATTCCCCTTTTATAAGCTTTTCATTGTGTTTCTTTTTTTGTGCCAGAGATGGGAATGTGTGAAACCCATCAGTTCTCCTTCCCAGGATGCTGCATGAACTTTCTCTTCAGTTAGTTATGAACCAGGCTGGTTCACCCCCAGGTTTCACTTTGAGTGTGAAGTTTGGACAATCCTAGAATCTCAGCACAAAATCATATGCAAATGAGAGTGTAAACTGATGTGAGTTAGCCAGTATTTTGTTCATGCAATGACTTTAATGAGTGTCTGGGAGTGTGTGTATGCATTGGCTGTCCCAAACACCCTCTGTGCACTGAGGAGTACAACACTTTCTAACTCCCCCCAGTCCCTTATGAACACTGAGTCAGTTTAAACCCAGCCCAAACTGGCCACATGAAACCTGTCAAGTTGTAAACTGCAGTGGGGGTGCCTAGCCCTGTAGGGTTCAGTCTGTTTAACCTGGGAGCTCCCAAACTCCCACTTGGAGCTCTTACGTGTGCCCAGGAGGATCTTTCTGAAGGGAGATGAATGACAAGCCCCCATCCAGACATCGGTGGTGATACAGAATTAGGTGTTTAGCACCCAAATTCTTCCTACAGTCTTGGAAAGTGCCATCAAGGGAGATGAAACATTGGTGTGAGACTTAGAGCTACCCCTGTAATCTCATATCCAGGTAGGGAGAGATGGGATGTGCTCTGATCTCCTCCTTACTCTGTCCCTTTTCCAAAGTTGGATGCAGAGCATCTTGACCTCAATGAGCTCCTGAAAGATTACACACCAAAAAAAACACATTAAAGAAGTGGCAATCCCAATTTTAGCATTTTCCTCTGTGTCAATCTAAGCAGTTCAAATGTTTCTCAGTTTTCTCAGGTAGCAACTTGACATGTGTTCTTTTACCCTTGCCTCCAAGAAAGTCACCCCTGGAGCAGAGTCCCAGACCATGAGGAAGTGTATTCCCACACTTGCTAGTTTGCAGCAAAGTAGTTTTTCTTTGGTTGCAGCAATGAAACTTGAATGCAGCAACTTCAGCTGCAAATGCTTTGACCAGAAGGGGCACAGGCAACGAGGATCAGCATCTGACAGACCCACACCACAGTTTTCTGAGCATTTCCAGCACCAAACTCCTTAAACTTACCTGTTACCTTTTTTAAAAAATTAATTCCGAAATAGTTTGCATCTCATTACCTACTAGTTTGTCTTGGGTTGGCAAATTTTAATTTTTTAAAATTTTATTATTTGTTTGAAGATCCCATTTATTGTAAGTAGACAAGTGGAAATCTCTCAGCAGTGTGTGAGTACGAAGGACTTCAAGAACTTGCAAATTGTAAACCAGAGGGACAGAGGTTTGAGTTACGTAGAGAAAACCGCTGCCAAATTTCTCTTATGTGAAAAACACATATTTACACAGGACAAAGGAAATGTGTAGTTAGTCTGATAAAGCCATGGATGTGTCTGTGTGGATTCCAGAGTGATTTTGACTGTACATTTCCAGATTCTTATGATCCTGTACTTAAGACATTCATTTTAATTAAACTATAAATTATAGATATTTAAAATTGTCAGTTCTAAGTGAACACACCAGCACATCTTACGTAGATTTTATGGTACTGAGAGTTGTCAAATGTTGCAGCAATATTGAAATTGTTCTTTTTTGTTAACCATTGTCTGAAGACTACTGTCTGTGACTTCTTATTATGCCGTAGGAAGCGATTATGTTGCAGGAGTATGCAACAATGAAGTTGAATGTTTTTTCTCTCAGGTATTTGTGTTCTCATGGCTAGCACTGCCAAGCTCATCTGATCATTTGTTTTTTCCTCCAAAAATCAGTTACTCCAACCAGTTTTTTTCCCCCATACCCTGCCATCAATAATAAAAGGAAAAAAATGAGCATAATAAAAAATTCCTGTTGTGATTTTCTTAAAGCTCTATTTCCTTTCCCTTTGCTCCCCTCTAGCTTTCAGGTGTATCTCAGCACAGAACCATTGTGAAAGGCAGACCATTTTTCGTGATGTAAGAGCCATGAAGCCAGCCAAAATTACATTCTTTAAAGCCAAATGGAAAGAAAACAGCTTTGAAGCACAGGAAAACATGAACATTCAGTGTTTCCTTCCGCCCCTGTGGCTTTCAGTGAGGCACTCCCAGTGATTTCTAAGGTATTATCTTTTGGTTTTTTTGAGCTTCTTCATTGATTTTTTTTCCCATCTCATTTGTAATGTGAAAACTAAGTTATGTCATGGACTTTCTATAAAACATATAAGAGAAGACTGGATTATGGTGAAGCCTTTTACTGTTTTAGTCCTGGCTAAACAAGGGGTGATGATTTAGCCAGCAGTGAGCAGCAAGACGTTCAGAGACAGTTTGTCTCTTTGGCCATTAGGAATGAGGTTCTTTCTGTCTAGCCCTTCTTCTGCACATGCTCTTTTTTCTGCTGGTAGAGGTGGTTTGCTTGAGGCTGAGTGCCCTGTGGCACTTCTGCACTGCCAGGGCCTTTAGGTTGGCATTTCTGTAAAAAGTCACACAGATGTTATGCACAACATTCTGGACATTAAACTCCCTAAACATGATTTTGAAAAAAACTATAAGCTATAAGCTTATAGCATTAGATCCTGGAGACCTCAGCTGAGGATTCCTGCAGGCCTTTATGCCCAACTAGTTAAGAAAAAGGGTGAAAGAACAGAAGAAATGAAACCACATCATCTCTGTTTTACAGATCCATTGGTCATATGTGAGAAATGCACAAGGAATGAATGGTAAGGTCTGGATCACCCATTTGGAGGACCAGTCCAGCAGTTGAAATAAAAACCTCCAGTTTCCATTTTTCCTTTTAGCTGGAATAAATCCAAGCAGGAATGGAAAGCACAGGCACAATCCTAAAACCCTGTAATGGCTCTGTTTGGAGAAGTAGGTGTAGAAGTACTTGATTTTTCAAATGAAAATTCTGTTCTGCAGCTTAGCTCAGAAAGAGATAAACATCACTGTTCTGTGGAATTAAATTGTTCAAGAAAATAAACCAAAAACAAGTGAAAGTGATATTGTGTTACACCAAGATAAAGTGAATGATCATGGGGCAGTATGATCCAGAGGCCCAGCCTGTGCAACTTCAGCTTAAATCAGCATGTTCTGTGGGTGCTCAGCACCTTCAAAAAATCTGTCCCCTCAGCATCCTCTTCCTTAATCAGAAGCCCTGGATCATTGCCAAGCACTAAAATGTTAGGTTAGGCAAAAGAAATTTAACTTGTTGAGTGAAGAGACTTCATGTAACTTGCTTTAGGAGGGAGGCCATTTTGCTCTGAGGGTAGGCCAATGGTTAAATGTACATTTAGAATTTATATATATTTAATTAGGAATTAGAAACTTGATAAGGCAGAAGGAATGGGGGAACATTACAGCTTCCAATATGTGAGAAATTATTTGATATTTTTGAGAAAGGAGGGAGATAGTCTGGAAAAAATATTTTCAAGATTAAAGAGCATTCTGTCTCACTGATGAGGAGGTACTGGTCTGTGGAACTGAAAATTCTCAGCTGCCTTTCTTCCACATCTATAAAACTCATGTGCTAAGATAGGTAAGTGCTGATTTTATGCACAATTAAGCACAAGGTTTCTTTCTTTGGGCTGAAAGTCTGCCTCACCTAGAAAATTTACTTAAGATGGGATAGAGCCATTGTTCATCTTGAGGCATGTCTCAACTCCAGAGTCCAAGTGCTTGATCTGCAGGTTTTCTGCTTCAGCACCCATCTGAACTACATGGGAATCCCTGTGCATGTTGGATTGCTGGGACAGAAAATTAGAGAAAGTGAAAATTTTACTCCTCATAGTTTTTTGTGGTATAGTTGTCTTGCAAGAAACTTCAGACCAGGAATATGCCAAAATTCTAGGTTTTCCTAAACCTGGGTTTTTAAAAAAATGTTTGGTAAAACAATCAGGGACTATAGAAATATTCTGCTTTTTCTGGAAGAATTATTCTGTGAAGTAATCTAATAAAAGACTCACACAAAAGATCTCTACTTTTTTTCTTCAAAGCCCTCATTTAAGATGTTTTGAAGGGGTTTAGATATTTTAACCTCAAATAAGGCAGAGATTTTAAACCTGATACCTCATTTTGCGGGTGAACAGTGGTGGACCATAGGTATTTTGGGCTAATGTTTTCTCTTCCACCCCCACTGAAGGGCTTCCAGTTTTATTTCAATATTTAAGTACTCATTTACAGTTACATACATTTACACTTACATTCAAGAGAGAATCACAGGCTGTCATAAGGACCCTTGCCTGGAAGCGAGCACTGGTGGGTTCCAGCAGCTCTTCTTGTGACTTTTGAACCACAAAAGAGCAACACTTCGGAAAAAGTGGTGAACTTCTCAGTCAGCACCTCTTCAGAGAAAGAAGCCATTGACTCGGGTAAACTGAGCAGAGGGAGCCTTTCTGCATTGCAGTGAGCTGCTCTGCTGTGGGGATGCCAAAACAGGATCCCTCATCACAGGGATGGTTTTGGGAACAGTGCCTGTGTCTCTTTGTTTCTTCATGCTAATCTGAGCCAAAGCAGCCTGATTTAGCAATGACAGGGCAAACCTTTTGACACCTAATGAAACAGTTCCTTAATATTCCTATTTATCAGACTTGTTCATTTTATGGTCACCTGACGTACAACAACTGCCTTAAAAACACCCTGTAAATTAGAATAAACATTGCCCATACCTATGGTAGCAGTCACTTCCAGGGTGGTGTTTTCCTTAAACCTTCATGCCACAGCACTTTTTATTTCATACTTGCAATCTCACTAAGCCAGGGATGAAAAGGAGGTAGGTGAAGAACTACCTTCAGCCACAAAGCCCAGTGTAACTTTCCATAGTGAATTTTCTTTCCTTTCTCTGTCTTGGTATTGGCCATAATTTGGGAAAGCTAAAAAACAGAAAGTGAGAAAACCTACAAAAACTGATTTTCATATGACTCCTCAGACTCTTGACTGAGCTTATCTTTCCATTTAATACTGCAGGATGTATTTCTGAAATAAAGAACCTGTATTGAAAGAAAACATGATGGAGTTAGTTAATAATTAAACAACAGCAATTTGAAATACACTCATAGAGGGATCTACTAGATATCACAAGCCTTACATATTTGATAATTGCACAGGCAAGCTTTGTTTAATGAATGGTGATACTTGGGGGAAAAAAATCATGTTAGGAATTATTGTGAAAGGTTTTATTTTAATAAAAGAATGTATGATCACACAAGCTCTTATATTCTTTCCCACACAGGCTCTTGCATACTTCTGGCAAAAATATTACCTGTTTACATTTGCTTTGTTTTCACTCCAGCAGCCTGTGACTAATCCTTGAATGCAAGTGCTAAGGTTGACTCTGTTGAAAATGGCTTTGGAGAGGTTTGCTGTTTGTTGACGATGATTGAGAATAAGAGAAAATCACTTTCTTTGAAATGTAGCATAAATAAAAGGGTATCAGAGGGGCTGTGCAGGGTCAGCCCAAAGGGCTCTACAGCCCAGCATCCTCTCTCTGAGGTTGGGTAGGAGGAAAAAGGAAGAGTATAAGCTAGAAAAGAGAGTACAAACAGGGTAAGTAAGCAGAGATCCCTCCATCCTATCTGCTTTCAGGGATTTTTGTCTCAGCCTTTCTTTGAGTTAGTAGTAGATTTTGGTAATGAATATTGTTCAAAGATGAAAGCTGGTGCTAGCACTGAAGCTGACTATCTTAGCCTGATTTTGTGAAAGTTTCTCTGTACTTCAGCCACTTTGCCACTCCATTGTCATGCTGCAGTTTCCAAGCCCTTGCAGTGACCTCATGTTTGCTTAGTTTATCCCTTAAAAAAAAAAAAAAAGAAAGATGTTACAGAGTTGATCCACAAAATTAATAGCTTCTTAGTGTAACATACCTGGACTTGTGCAAAGCTTTTGATACTGTCTCACAAAACATTCTTGTCTCTAAACTGGAAGGACTTGGATTTGATGGATGGATCACTTGGTAGATAAGGATTTGGCTGGGTGGTCACACTGAAATTCCAAGCCAATGTCTTGATGTCCAAGAGGAGAAAGGTTACATGCCTTGGGGTCAGTACTGGGACCAGTGCTGTTCAAAATCTTTGCTGGTGACATGGACTGGGATCAAGTGCACTCTCAGCAAGTCTGGTGATGTCACCCAGCTGTGTGGTGCAGTCAAGAGGCCAGAGGGAAGGGGCACCATCCAGAGGGACTTGGGTAGGCTTGAGAGGTGGGACCTGTGAAGCTCATGAAGTTCAGCAAAGCCAAGTGCAAGGTCCTGCCCCTGGGTCAGGGCAATCCCGAGCACAAATACAGGTGGGGTGAAAAATAGACTGAGAGTAGCCCTGAGGAGAAGGGCTTGAAGGTCTTGGCTGATCAGAAGTCCAACATGACCTGGCAGTGTGCTCTGGCAGCCAAGAAAAGCCAACACTGTCCTGGGCTGCAGCAAAATTAGTGTGGGCAGCAGGTCAAGGTAGATGATTCTCACTTCTGTGCTCTGCTGAGACCCCACTGGGAGTGCTGTGCCAGCTCTGGGGTCCCCAGCATAAGAACATGGGACCTGCTGGAGCAAGTGCAGAGGACAGAGGAGGGCCATGAAGATGATCAGAAGGCTGGAGCACCTTTCCCATGAAGACAGGCTGAAGGAGTTGGGGCTTTTCAGCCTGGGGAAGGGAAGGCTCTGGAGACCCTTCCAGTACCTCAAGCGGCTACAAGAAAGCTTGGAGAGGAAATTGTTTTACAAGGGCAGGTGGTAATAGAACAAGAGGAGAATGACTTTAAACTGGAAGAGGGTAGAATTAGATCAGATATAAAGAAGAAATTCTAAGCTGTGAAGGTGATGAGACTCTGGAACAGGTTGCCCAGACCAGTTGTGGATGCCTCATTCCTGAACATGTGAAGGCCAGGCTGGATGGGGTTTTGGGCAACTTGGTCTATTGGAAGGTGTCCTGGACATGAACGGAGGTTTGGGACTTGATGATCTTTAAAGTCCCTTTCAAGCCAAACTATTCTATGATTCCCTGATTCTATGATTAGCATAGCCCTGGCATGAATTAGATTTGAGGAGGAGGAAAATCCTTGCTATTTCCAAACAAAAATACAATTCATATATTTCTTAGGGATGATGAAGTTAAAAAACAAAATAACATTTTTAATATTTTAAAGAATAGAAATATTTTGGTAGAAAAAGAAAAGCATATATAAGCTGAACTTCAATCATGCTTTCAGGATTTCTATGCTCCCAGTTTCCTATTGGCCCTGGAGAGTGGTCTCCTCTGTCAGGTTACCATCAAGATCTCTGAACAAAGTTCACTTGTAAGGACTTCTGCTTTGCTTTAGTAGTGGTGACTCCCAAACCCTCAGATGTTGCAGGAGATTGTGGTCTCCCAAAGCTGTGAGGCTGGTGGCAGTCTGAGAGCTTAAAGATCCCAAAGCTAAGGAGAGCATCCACCAAAGCTGTCTCCCCACATGTGCAACTTAGAATTCAATTCTGTAACAGAGTCCTCACTTTCAAACCAGCTGGTTTTAACCAGCTGGTTTTTCACTGATATTTAGGTTCTGCTATCTTTACATCAACAGTGCTTTTCTTTGACCAAATCTCAGCCATCTCCCTTGAGAGGACTCAATTTCTAAAGAGGACTGTAAATGTGAACCTCTGGTTGTGGCTCACTTGCACACCCATATCTATGTCTGGTTGCAGGTTTGTCTCCTATGTGCTCTCAGCAGAAGGGTATGCAAAGACAGGCTTTATGTCCCTGCAGTCACTCATTGGGGACCCAGCTGACGCTTCAGAAGATGAGACCAGGAGAGCAAAAGACCGAAAGGCCATTCAGATTAGAGGAATGCACATGCTGTTAAAGAACAATCTGAACAGAGATGCAAAATACTTGCTCCTATTGAATGCCATTTTGCTATCTCTTATTTCAAGCTTTAAGATAATGGCTAGCAGTACTCTGAGAAGCAAAAACTGGATTTGGGTAATTTGCTAATTAGCAGGTTTGTGTTTTCCTTAACTTTATGATCTTTGAATTTAAATGCCTTTTTTTTTTTTTTGCTAGTATGAAATGGCACAGTCAGAAGCAATTAAGGACATGCTGATTTAGGATTATGTTCTATTCTGACACTGATCTTTGATATGACTTAGCTACTTTATTCTCCTATAACAGTGTTCCATGGCTTTTGTTGAAATGGTGTTTTGAGAGCTAGAGTGTGGAAAATGTTATGGAAGAGCTGAGGGTCTGACTAATCACTCTTGAACAGAGCAGGAAGGATTCCTGGATTCTGCCCTTGCCCTGCCTTGTGCCATGTGTGAACTTGGCTGGATCCAGCCGATCTTTAACTTAGTTAGAATACTAGAATTATAATTTCATGAAAACTGCCCAAATAAGATAATATGTTGTTTATGAAAGCATCTACCTCATTCACTCTCTTATCTTTTTTGTTAGCCTACTTCACCCTCCACTGTTGGCCTAGGAATATCCACATGCAAACCTTTTAGCCATATGAGCTTCCCAGGTGGTGACAATGCTTTCTGTGTCTATTGTGTGTAAAGATAATTACTTGCAGAGACATTGAATTTCCTGGCCTGGAAGGTGTTTGTGGTTGTAGTAACAAAAGAATTAAAGCACAGCAGGAACAGTGGGGCTCAGAAAGCATCCTGGTAACAGCAAAAACACTGTGTACTTTGGAAATCTTGTTTTCCCTTTTTTTTTTTTTGTCAAAATGTAATTTTAACTACATCCTTTCCTTGACAGCTCACCCTGCCCAGAATCTCTTAACCATGCAGTATAGAGATCTTATACAAAACTCATTTAAATCAATAGAGATGCCTGCAGACCCCTCTGATCTGGGTTTGGAGGACTGCAATGTATGTGGCTCTTTCTTCAACAATTTAGCCCATCTTGCTTTGCTGTAGATGCTTTTTAAGCAAAGCAGGTTAGGTCAATCCTAATAATGTCTTTTGTCTCTTCTGTCTCTCTTCTTTGATATTTTACTAGGCAAAATAAAAATGTACTGTGTGCAGCTTCTGGAGTGGCACTATTGCAGTGATTTACACTGCTGTCAATCCTAGCTGAGCAGAGTCCAGATAGGGGAGATTAAATTAGCTATAAATGAGGAAAGGATGCATTAGTGGCAGAGGTTTTATCTGTGATTTGAGCTGCTTAGGTTCATTTTGGCAGCTCTCCTGTGCAATCTCAGGCAAATATTTTGGATGGGACCTGAAAAGTTACTTACTTGCTTAAGTTCCAAAGGCAGATCCCCAGAGTGATATACAGATTTTTAAAACTGCTCTGGTACTTCATAATACAGAGATGCCTACTTTTTTCCATATAGGCTTGCCAAAATGCCTTAGGTCACATGTGCTCATACTGTAGATGTCCACAGGTGCCTTGCAATGAAAGGAAGTGCTGATAATACATAACATCAGGTAACACAAAGGAACCTACCTCTCCCTGAGCAAGGAGTAAGTCAACTCATCTGGACCTGGAGACAGTATAGAATAACAGAACAGCAGATGAGGCATGGTAACTTTTTAATTTAATAATTTCATTAAATCCTCAGGGAAAAAAAGGACAAGAAAACAAATGAAGAAACAAAATCCCAAACACGGCAAACCTTTCAGGACCGAGGCAACTTCATCTGTCTGCATCAATACCTGCCTTAATTTTCAGAGGTGCTGAGCACTTGCCACCCAGGTGGTACCTATATCCTGGAGCTGGAGGGTGCTTTGTCCTGCCAAGATGTTATAGCTACAGATGCCATTTTTACTCCTTGAAATATCTGGCATGAATCGACAGTTTGACCTTTTTTATTTAACCTTATCATATTTTCAGCATTTTTCTTTCACTTGGATGTGGTTTTGTCTAGTATGTAACTTTCTTAGAAGTTGAATAGTTTTGTTTTTTTTAATCATCACAGCTTGCAATTTCATCTCCTCAGAAAACTCAGCTTTGAAAAGATGGGTACTTCATTTCAAGTTGTGCCTGTTCCTGGATAGTCTTTCAGAAAACAGAGAGGCTGCTCTGAGAGCAGAGCACTGCCCTTTTGGCCTAGGTACAAAGCCTCCATCAGGAGCTGTGGTTTCAGTCTATATAGGGGGAGGGAGCTGTGACAGGGCCGTGATCCCAAAGACAATTGAAAGGTAGGAGTAGGACCTCACACCTGGGGTGGAGACGTGAGTGAAAGAACTCTTGGCCAAACGGGCTCCAACATAGGTGTGGAAAGATAAATTAGTGGTGTTACAGTGCTGTCTCAGATGTTCTTTAAAGAAGTTCTGGGAATAATTTCTATGAAAGACATTCACCCACAGGGCACAGCGAAATTGCTGATTTGGGAAATAGGGATGATTCACTTATGTAAGAGACGCCCATATTATTAGCATATAAGATGCACTGCTTATCATAGCTTTTTTAGTGGCATTGTGCCTAATTAATTCATGACACCTTAATTAATAAATATACAAAGAAATATCCCCACATGACCTAAGCATTATGGAGGAGATTGTGTCCTACAGACTCTGTCTAATATTGGTTTGGAGGAACATTCCCAGTTTCTATAGGAGTTCAAAGTGTGTATGAAGTTTAATTCTAACTGGGATTATTTTTTCCTAAGGGTGATTTGAAACTACCAGACTGAGGACCTGAAACCAAATAGTGTTCAAGGACAAAAGTATCCCCAAATTCTGAAGATTATTCATTCTACACCCTAGCTTAACAGATGGTTTTCATCACTGTAAAGGGCCACACTGAAACCAAGAGCAGAAAATTTTCTCTGAACATCATCCAAGTGGTATCAAGACATTTCTGTCTGAATACCTGGATGTACTGGTGGAAAAAGCCACGAAATGCTAAAGAATTTCTTACCTCTTTCTTACCTCTTAACAGCTTCATAGCCATGGGGGAAAAGAATGTTCTCTTTCATTAGGCTAGAAACACTTAATAATGTCAGTTTAGGAGATATTTCAAATGCAGATGAGACAGGAGAAGTCATGGACTTGTAAGTCACAAGACCATGAAGATTTTTTAAAAATATGATGAGGACAGTGAGGATAAGTATCTACAAGATGAAGGTTAGACATCACTGCAGATATTTTAGGCTGGTTCTGCTGTCAAATGCATCTGATTTGCATCACAAGCCCCCTGCTTCCCAAAGTGAGAACTATGGAATGTTGCTTTTAAATCTCAGTATCAATCACTGCAATATTTGCTAAACCACCAGTTTATGATTAAGATGTGTATATTCAACTTAAGGGGTCTTAAATACATAATTTATCATTGCGTTTTAAAATATTGACATAAATATTTTACTATTTTGTTCATTAGATGCTCAACAGCCCCTCAGCAATGTGAGGACTGAGATGTCACCTTGGAGATCTGTAAGTTCTTCTAGCTCATGTTTCTGATTGTGCCTAGAATGACAAATCTCAGCCTTGTTCTGGGTAAGTTAAGGTTCTCATCTGAATTCTGGGGTAAATTTTCATCAAATCTAGCCATAGTTATGATACAGTAGGAAAATCAGACTATTTGGTCTTGAACTAAGGACAACAGTCCTGGGTAGGCGTTGATGTGCATCTCTGAGTGCATTGAATTCAGAGCAAAACTTCAGAAATGTGAACCCAAATAATCTGAAAACATCAGGTATGAAAGGCTGTTTGGGTGAGATTTGGTTATTTTTCTTATTTACAAGACATTTGGTATATTTTTGTGTATTTGGTCACTGTACTCAAAGTAAGGGAAAACAAATTATTTTGTTCTCCAGGGATTCTCTTCAACTCTTTTGAATTCTCCATCTAGGCCCAGGATTTTAGTTTCTATCCCTCAGGCTAAGGAAGATTGGATAGTTCATCTGTGGAATGTATTAATACCACTTCTTAATCATCCAGAGCAATCACTACAGGTTGTGCAACACAGAGCCCTCCTTTTTTCTTCAGGGCTCGTGCTTCCTAGCAGCCAAGGAGAGAGCAAGACTGCAAATTAAATCCTGGTCCCCTTGTATGGAGGTGCTATCTCCTACCTGAAAATAAGAGCTGACTTTGACATGCTTTATGATCACAAGTAGGAGGCAATAACTTATAAGCAGACCAACAGAAGATACTGAGGTACAAAAGTTTCCTTTGTGTCTATCAGGAGAGGGTAGAAACAGACACTTTGGATGAGGACTCCAGAAATGTGGGCTCCATCCTGGCACCACTACAAAATTCCTGTATTGCCTTGGGCAAGTGACTTTGAAATTCAATTCTCAGTTTGCAAAATGGGGGTAATAAAGACTCATTGAAAAGTTGGAAGGATAACTCCATTAATATTTATGATGTGCTTAGGTACTCCAGTGCCAGGAACCTTTAGAGCTTTCTACCCTACTAAAGGACACTCAAGTTCACAGTTATTTTGGTGAGGATACAGACCAGAATGCCAACAGGAATTTGGCACTGCCTTTTTTCAAATTAGTTGAAAAAATTGAATAATCGCCTTTTGAAAAATGCAGGTATATCAGCACTTGTCTTCATCCTAAACAAAGGTAAAAAGTTGAACTAGATGCACATTGTGTAACTGGCTGTTACATGATGTACCACAGTCTTCCAAGGATGTGACTACTGCATCCTGGGAGGTGTGGTTCCATGACAAATAAGTTTATGTGGAATAACATGATTATAAATGATCATGTTCCACGGCTGCCACAAAGCCCTTCAGTCACTCAACTGCATGTAGGCACTGAGATTATTTTAAAAGACACTATTTTATTTTGAGTTTCTTGTTAGAATGTTCTATCAAAATCTCTTTACTGGTTTGTTTGCAGTCAGTTCCTCCTCACTGTAGGTTTACTTGATGTTAGAGGTACTATATCATGGGAAAATTACGTGTTGAGGAGGTTTTTTTTGAGTACCTCTCAATCCTTTCACTAAGAGAGTTTTTTGAACCACTCATCTTTTGGCATTGGGAACTTTACTTCCATCATATCAAGACCTTTTTGGTAAAGATGAGATGAGATGAGATCAAAGGAAACTCTCTCTCCTTATGTCTGTACATTTGAACTAACACTCCACAGCAGGTGAGGGTACATTTACTCCTGCCCTATGCTACTGAGATATGTTATGAAATCACCCCATATCTTTTAAATGTTTTATCACTGCTTGGAACAGTGCTGGGTCTTGTGTTTCAGCATGTTTATTTTCTGTGGGAACAGTGATCTGATTGCAGTGCACGTGTGTGGGTGGGTAGATTATAAATTACAGACTCTGAGCTCAGGTGCACATCTTGGGAGTGACTTTTAAATAGTTGCATGATTAACAAACACTTCTCCTTTGTGGAGTGGAAAGCAACTTCTGTCTCGAAGATCACTGCTTTACTTCAGAAATTATACCCCATGGAGCCTGCATGACTTGATGCTGGAGGGGAAATATTTGTTGTGTTATGAACGTGAAGCCAGCTAACTAGGGAACTATGGGATGATTTACAGTCAACAGAGTTTGAGGGTAGAAAGAGGGGGAGCTTTACAGGAAGCATGTTCATAATTTTGGAGGGAGGTGGCATGTAGGAATGAATGAGACAGCCTTTTATGGATGGAGTGGTTTAAGAAGGTCTTGTCACCAGTTCCTTCTGGTTGTCCCTTGTCTGGAAGCTGCCCTTAGCTGAGCAGCACATTTGTCTTTGACAAATTCTCCTTTTCCTCCAGTGCAAAGCCAGTGAGGCTGTTTTGAGCAGCCAGGAGCAGTGGATGCAGTGTTCATGTAATTATTCAGGGTGGCACAGCTAGCTGCCCTGGAAGGCCAGCAACGAAGAGCCAGTAATTAGGCTAGATTCAGGGGAATTATGTGAGCTCACTCTTGGCTGCCCTGAGATAGGTACTGCAGTTTTTAATGAGAGGGATGTCATATAAATATCTAAATAGATTAACGATCTAATGAAGGCTTTTTTGTCATTATGACATCTTGAAACTCACTACCACTGTTAGTCCATCTGTGTATGGATTGCAGACCCAGGCCAAGAAATACTTAAGCAGATGCTTCATTTTAATTTTAGAAGCAGGCCCATTGATTTCAAGGAGAATACTTGCATTTTTTTATTTAGCCATGTGTTTAATGCTTTCCTAAATATAGACCTAATCCAATAGTTTCCATAAAAAACAATGCCCAGGATGCCTCAAAATAAAAGGTTGAGGGGGAGGAGAAAAGATAGAATTATTTTAGTACTATGAAAAAAAAGAGCAGCATTCTGATTAATTCTACTTTTTAAGTGATGTCACAATTTTACTGCATAATCCAACTGGATTGTTCAGACAAAAGATACAGTCAAATTTATGGAGTGTTTCTATTTAATGTTCCAAGTATCAGTCTAGAGCATATGTATCTGATTCTGGAAATCTTCAGTTTGTAGAACTTTAGTTGATTTTCACAGGCAATGTGTATGCTTCCGCCTCACCAAATAAACCCAAATATTTATTAGCAGTTGGAAATAGAGCATTTATTTTTATATGTGTCTTTCCATTGGCAGTGTCCATGGAGAAGGCACACATGGTATGTACTTCTTAAAAATCTTCTTTTGATACTGTTTGCTAGATCTCATTCATTTTAGAGTTGAAAAAAATAAACCAATGAAGTGACCAAAACAAACTGGACTGAATTTAAAGGGTCAGTACCTCAGGGTAAATACGACCTCAAACACAGAGATGGTAGAAACATACTTGCATACAGGAGCTTGCCAGTATTAGTATTGCTGGAGGTGGCTTTCATGAAAAAAAAGGTATATCCAGGTAAATAGCTTCCTATAGGATATAGATTCAAACAGTGTTGACCTGAGAAATTGTAAGTTTAAAGCAAAATGATTGGAAGTTAAATAGGATCAGGATAAAACTGACTCATAGCTAAACTCTTAGATAAATGCTGACAAGAGCAAAAATATAGACAAGGGAAACCAATTGATTATCAATAAATGATATACAAAATATTTCAGTCTGATTATAGCAAATTATAGTCAATAACAGAAAAGTTCTATAGGATTTTAAGGCCATATTTTATGTTCACAGTACACAGTACTCTAAAAGAAAATGCATTATTTGTATATGCATAAAAATCTCTGTATGTCTCTATATACACATACCCCTAAAGAAAAAAAAAATCAAACCACAGTGGTTTAAAAAAATAATATATGCATTGCTTTCACTAGTTTAAATTGGCTAAACAATACCTGTTTGAAAGAGCTGGCAAAGTCTTTCAAACAGTAGACAGTAACTCTTCCTTACTTCATATAATTTTGTGAGAGACACAAAGTCACAATAGTTAGGGAAGAAGGTATAGCTTAGTCCAAGATACAGGGCTTGAGAACAGCTCCAGCAGGAAGAAGTTAAAAGGAGCAGAAACTGTTTCTGACAACAACTTTGTGGAACTGGCTTCTCTGCTAGAAATGTCATTGAACAGACTTTTAGGTGGTTCGTAATTTTCTTATAAAATGTTCTCAGTACAGAAATATAGGCATTTTAAAAATATTTTTTTCCAGTGTAGCATGGACTGTATAATACTTTGAAGCTGGAAATAGCCAATAATAACAACAACAACAACAACAACAACAACAACAACAACAACAACAACAACAACAACAACAACAACAATAATAATAATAATAAATATTCACAGACCAACTATGAAAAAAAGATTTCCAGGGCAGATCTAGCAGTTTTGTATTACGTGAAGATCCATGTGTTTAAGTGACCAATTTTTAAAATATCCCAATTTCTGTCAAATTTTCATTTTGGTTGCACAATATTCAAATATGAATATGAAAAAGAATGCTACATGATTGGAGGATACATTCTGTTTCCTGTGTCCATAATGGATTGGGAACGGACTGATGGGCTTTCATTGGAAAATTGCAGTCTGTGGCATAAAGCCACCAAATATCTGAGGTAAAAGACACAGTGTTGACATTAATTATATAGGGGGAATGTGGAGACCCTTAGCAACAAATAAAGATTTTGGGAATGGTGTTGGCTTTGCCATTGGAGAATACACCCTACAGAGCCTTGGAGAACTGGTTGGTCATTGGAGATCAGGGTGTGGCCCACGTCATCAGCACACAGGTGTCCACATCTGACTGGACAAACTGCGTCCTAAATCTACCAGCCAAGGCTCCACCAGCTGCACTGGAAGGAGATAAATACTTTACATACACCCAAACAGATGGAATGGGGTTTGGTTTTCCTGGTTTTAAACACTACAAGGTTGTCACCGCACCTGATTTTTTGTTTGTTTGTTTTGTTTTGTTATGTTTGTTTTCAAATTCCACTCTGATCTGTGGAAATTCAGTGAACTCAGTCAGTGGATCCTCACAGTGCATCCATTGTGTCCTAGGACAAAGATGGTGTTGGGGTGTACCAGTTTTTCTCTAGATTTTATTTGCCACAGAGATTAGAGTTCCTAAACCAATGAGGGATCAGCTTACATGTAGATATCTTTGTTGTACATGCCTCAGCTTGGGCATTGGGTTGAAAAATACACCCTTATAACCTGGTTAAAGGTGATCTTGCACTAAGACAAGGAATACTGACACTTTAGGTTCTTCCCAGATTAATTATACCCTTTCAAAGAGAAACTTTCAGGTAAAAACTCCCACCAGAGGTAAAGTTAGAAGAATGTTGTAAACTTTCAGCCCCAGGAACAAAGTGTTCTTGAAGAAAATCTCAGTTGAAAATGTGAAGCCAACACACCTGGAATTCTCGGAAGTACTTAAATTTTTCAGTTATACTGTTGAACGAGCCCTTAATCTTGAGTTTTTACAATTTGGCACTAGTTGAGTTGATATCCCTAATCTTAAGGATTTAAAACTTGGCATACAGCTGTGGCACACAAAAAAATTGAAAGAAAATGGGTATGGGAGATCCATGAAGGCCCAGACTAAGGCCCCAAGGGATGAGTGCCTATGGTCTTCTCTTTGGAAAGCAAAAAAGAATCATAGAATCATAGAATATCCTGAGTTGGAAGGGACCCACAAGGACCATTGAAGCCATTGTGCAATTAGGGAGCAACAACTCCTCTTCTTCCTTTGTTTCTGGATGAAGGTGATGGCAGCTGCTGAGCTCTGCTATTGAGGTTTCTGGTGCTAAAATGTTTTAGCAATGGCATTATCCCTGGGGTGGGAGGGTGTCTTCTGATCATGCAGTCAGAAAGCTGGTGCTATTGCTGTCCAATGCACTTGAGGATAAAGGCACCTTTTAGGAACTGAAGAGGGGACTCATATATTTTCCATCTAAACAGCCACTGAGGTGCCAACTGCTCTTTTGCTTCTCACTCAGATGCCCAATATACTGCATAAAAATAGAGAATTCACAGGGCTTGTATGGCTTTAGCACAGTAATTTTCCATTTCAGAATGTTAAGAGATTCTTTAGCATCAGGAGGAGCAACCTTGACAAAATGTATACAAATCAGAACCCTGAAAAAGCCTGATAGAGAGAAAAATGAAGATTCCAGCTTTCCTTATGTCATTAGTGGAATGAAGATATTTTTTCTCTCTTTCTGAAACACAAGTAAGCACTAATCTTGTTACAAACTGCCCAGGAACAGTGTCTGAAAACTGGACTCCTAGAAAATGAGCAAGATTTTCCAAGGAGAGAGTGGAGAAATTGTAGCAGTATAGGAGAGGGATGGCAGGTTGGATATGGAGGGTCTTAGAAACAAAGGAGAACATTATCCAAGGTCACTTGGGGACTGACATAGAAGGGAATTAGGAGCAGAGGGTTGCCACAACTGTGCTGCATTAGGTAAAGTCTATCTGGAGAAATGACTGCAAGTGGAATATAGGATAGAAACTGCACAGAAACGTGGAAGTGGAAATAGGAGACAACTGTGAGAGGAGACAAGAGCCCTGTCATGTCTGGCTGGAGCAGGTGTAACATGAGGAACACGTGAAAAACCCTGTCACTTGTAGTGAAAATGGCATTGGGGAGAGCAGGAGACTCTCTTCTGGAATAAGTAAGAACACATATGGGAAACCTGTATGGCAATGAGGGAGTGAGTGAGGGCCCTGTGGGTTAGAGGCAAAGGATGGGAGATAGGAAAAGGCATTTCTGATAAAGCAGGAAAGGGCTTGTAGGAGTTCCAGGAGGCAGTGTGGTGAGCCTGGACAACAGCATTCCTGGGTTTTTTGGTGGTCCCAACAAGTGTGGGAACCTGCCCCCTGGGCTCTTTGGAGGGGATTCCCCTGCTGAGTTCTTTTCCAAGGATGAAGGATGAGCAGGACTCTCTCTCTGTCTTCAGATTTTTGTTTATTCTTATCTTAAGTTCAGCGCCGTCTGCACATCAGACTTAGCATGTGAGAACCAAGACACAAAATGGACCCCAAACACCCAAACCCAAGGCCTTTTAAAGCTGTTTTACCCAACCACCTTCTAACACGTACTTTGCTTCTACTTTTCTACCAATAACTTCTATTAATCTATACACGTAACTTCCACGCTANCTATGCACATAACTTCCACATTACTACTTACTCTAAGCAATAACTTTCTGCCACCAGTGCTACAGAAAATAGAGCTGAAGTGAGACAATAAGGAAGAAGGGACAACACCCAAAATCCTCCATTTTGTCTCCTATTCACTCTCATATTAAAATCCTAAAATCCTAAATTCTTCACCATGTGATAAACTACTACTACTACTACTACATACTATAACCTAATTCAAACCTGTGTGCTCTAACTCATTCCTTGGTAACTTTTAACAGCCTTGGTAACATTTTCCAGGGACGAAGGTTAAAAGCAGTGTTCTGCTGAGGGTCAGAGCCTCCTGAAACAGGCAGAGAGACATTCCCTGTGCCCTGGGTTCCAACACAGCATTACAGAAGCTCAGTGTCACAAATGGAGCACCAGTGATTCTGATGACAGGGTTACAGCTGGACAAGCTCCCTCAGGTCCATGAAAGCTGCACAGCCACTGTCCATTCTCCATCCACCCTGCCTTGCACCCAGACTTGGCAGAACCTGCACACACCAACTGAGCCCGTGTTCCTCACACGGAGAAAATGCTGCAACTGGAAAAAGGTGACTGAATGGAAGCCCAGGGTACTGAGGGTACGTGAGGACAAGCAGAGTTCACTGAGGGGGAGCAGCTCTCAGTGCATGGGCACCATTATGTACCAGGAGGAGCAGCCAGGGGAACGAGCGAGGTGGAGGAGGCTGAGTGTTTCTTCAAAGGTGCTGGCTGCAAGGCATGGGAGGAGAGCCAGTGAAAGAAGTGGGAGAAACAGGAGCAAGGCTAAGAACTTGGCATGAAGGGAGGGAAAGCTTGAGGGGGGATTTTTGTGCTGTTAGGGATCCTCTGATAATAAATCAGATTCCTTTTAAGAAAGGGCAAAGAATTATGGAGGAAAAGACTAGCAGTGCAAGTTGCAGAAGAAAGAAAAGTCTGAGGGTGAGCTCCACAGTGTGCTCAGAAAAATAAGCTGTGTAACAGTGCTTGTGCCTGCCACCCAGCTGCTGCAGGCAAGTGTGGAACAGTCCCTGCTGTCACTTCTCCTTCTTTCTGTGGTCAGCAGTGGATCAGATGAGAGCATGTTCTTGTTTCAAAGCTCACAGAAAGCATTACTTACAACTTTCTATCATCCTCCTGTCTCTGTTTGACTTTAAGAAGGACAAAGGGAGATTTATCCTTTCAGTTTTCCAATGGTGTTTCTTAGCAAGATATTTTTGTAGCATCAAGGTTTTATGTAAAGCTTGGTTTAAATTTTGAATTAGAGTAAGTCTAGAAGCAAAAAAGGAGAAATACAGGAAAGCTGAGCAGCTGCAATCAGCAGGGAAGCTTCCTTTCCTATAATATTTTCTCTTCAGAAGAGAAAAGAGCCACAAAAATGTAAGAAAATATTATGTCTTAATCTTTTTAATGACCAGAACATTCTTCAGTGATGAGTCATGTTTCTGAGGAAACCTGACTTAGGATATGATGAAACTTTGATGAAATTTATGGAATTGCTGGAAAACTGTGAAGTAGGACTAGTCACTGTTGGGCAACAGATTTCTCAATTGAAAAATTTATTAGCTCAGACAGAGACAAAGAGATTTTGTTCCTGATACAGAGAAGGGGGAAAAAATGAGATGAAAATATCAGTTAGGCCTTATTTATAATAAACTCTAAAAATGTAAACTTAAGCTAAACCAAAGTGAGTAATCTAAGCTGGTTCTGCAGGGTCCCTGTCCAGTAAACAGAGAGAGAGGCACCTTGAGAGGGGAGTTTGTCCCTTTCTTTTCACTGCTTGTTTGAACACAAGGAAGAGTTTCTCTGGAGTGGCCCAGGAGCCTGGGCAGTGGTCCTTGTGCAGCCTCATGGGTAATAATGCACTTGAGCTCAGCTGGCTTCTCTCTGTCCTTCTACTCAATTCAGTTGTACCATATTGATTATTTCAGTAAATGTTTTCTGAAGATTCTTCATTTCTTGTGGTATCATCTGCACAAGATTTCTAATGGATTCTGGGAAAACAAACTCACCTCCCCATGCCTTAAACTGACTAAACATGCTACAGCCTTCAGTGCCAGTTTAGATTATTTCCCAAAACAAAAGATATACCCCCAAAAATTTCGAAGTCAGCAATGTCTAAACATTTATTCTTGGCCTCGCTGAGTCAAAATCTCCTTACAGGAGGGAATTGTGCCCCTGTGTGCTCCCACACAGCTGCAGCAGTCAGAGCAGATTAACTGCACTCTTCAGCCCACCAGGTCTATTGTTAGTAAAGTGAAAGAAACAACCTCTCTTTGCCGATGAGCAAAAAGCTTCTAATCTGTTGCACAAAGAAGAAAGATTGGTTTTTTTTCCCAGATGCATCTCGAAGTCACACGAACTCACACGTCTCAGTGGGAAGTAGGTTCACAGATAAAGCAAGGGAAGTGCAGTGGCTGCTGAGTGAGGTGGGTTGTTAAGTGCAAGGGATCCAGCATCAGCTTTTTTCATACCATTGTGTGGCTGTTGTGCAACTTCAGAATGATTTTTTCCACCTTAAGGTGAGAAAGTGATTTTTAGATTGTATCCATGGACTAAGTAAAGGATAACTCAGAAAACTAAGACTTTTATCAGAGAAAGAATATTCTACCTAGAAATAAGTTTCTTCACTGACATTTCTTTCCTGAAATCTTTATTTGACTTGTAATGAAGAATTTACTAAATCAGCTGTGGTGCACAGTGGTTGATCAGCAGAGTTTTCCCTGACATCCAGAGCTGATGTGACTGTGATTATAAGTAGAATGAGAACTTGGCATATTGGTGCTTTTACTTTCTGAGAGTTTATCAGCTGCAAGAAAAGGATGCAGTGCCTCTTTGCATGCAGGTGTAAATAAGGAGTAGAATGGATAAAACAAAACTTTAAATTTTGTATCTGTGCACTCTCAGTAGATATGTTATCTCCAAGGGACTGTTTCTGCTGTTGTTCTGATTTGTATTTGACATGGTAATTAGCACTGAGGATGTTTTCATTCATTAAGACTTTTCACCATGAGAAGCTTAATTGATTTAAAGTACCCAGGTGAAAATCAACGTCTGTTCTGCTTAATTTCTTGGATTGATAGATACTAAATAATAAATACCTTGTATTCCTCTCCTTTCCTATATTACTCTACAGCTCTGTTCTACAGGTGAAGGACACAGCATATGATCTCCTCACAGTTATGAGGAAAAACTGCAGAAAACATACATATTCTTAAAAGCAGGATTCTGCACTTACTCGTTATAGAACAACCTCATCAGGGCTAAGCAATAAATGATGTCACTCAGTTGTCTGCAGCAGCATTTTCCATGTATTGCCATACTCAGGTAAGACTATTCCTTGGGGACAGTTATACCCTGTTTTTTCAGCAGCAGACATGTGAGAGTACATTGTCTCTCAAGCCAAACTTCCAGGAAAGAAAAATATCTGGCAATTCAGGGAGGAGTATAGAAAAGGAAGAGGACTGTAGAAGAGATAAAGTAGGAGAAAATGCTTTATTTCTTCAAGGCATATTATCTTGACCTGGGAAAGTGATGCCTTTGTCTATATAAAGAAAATTGCAACATGAAATTTCCTGCTTGTGAGCATCTATCTTTACCTTTGGGGATCACTTTAGGAAGCAAGAGATTTATGGCAGCTGTAGGGCTTCAATTTCTGTCCCTCTGGCTTGGGGAACCATACCTTTCCACACAGATTTTACAGTGCCTTTACAAGGTTTGATCTTTGAAATCAGAAGCAAGGTTTCTTAAGCTATCTAAAAGTGTGCCTCTTTGTTTCCTGCGTGCAATTCTTCAACTCTGTTTCTCAGTCCTTCAGTAGAGACAGGCAACATCTGCTGCTGCCTGCTCTGCTTTCACCTGTTCCCTTTTCAGCCAGCTGTTAGTCACTTCTCACTCTGCTGTCCCAGAACTGGATTACAGAGGTACCTTTTGGAATGAGGTATCTTCACTGATCAAAGAGAGGCTCTCAGTACATTGGTGCAGTCACCACCCAGAGTTACAAGTGCTGTGATGGATTATTCACCCTGAGAAACAGGAAAGCTATCATATCTTCTCCACAGTGCCACTTCACCCTTCCTGAAGTGACAAAGGCCCTCATTTTGGGCTGGCAGCCACTGATCTGTGCCACAATCACACTGAGAGCTGTCTTTTCCCTGTGTGCAATCTCTAACCAAACAAGATATGCAAAGAATACAACCTGGCTGTTGGATTCCAGCTGTCTCTCAGCTGCCTCTGTAGTTCCTTTCCAGCCTTTGGACTACCATGGCACTTTGTAAAGTGGGTTTTTTATTATGCAGACCTTGCATTCACTGGAAACTAGGCTGAACCTACAGCCTTACAGCAAAGGGCAGCCTGTCCTCTTTACCAGGATCCTGAGCTGCATCCAAAGTAAGAAGTGAAAGTGGAGGAAAAGCACCATCTACCCTGGGCATTTTTGGTGATCAGGTCATAGACTTCTGCTGAAGGAAATGCAGCGTGCTGCCACTCGTTAATACAGTGGCAACAGTTCATTGCTGTGGGAGTGCCCGAAAAATGCTTCCTGTCTCCCATGGCAACCTCGAGCTTGCATGGAACAAATTGAGAGCAAATCCTGCTGTACTCATTCACACTCTTTGTGATTTACCACTCACGCCTGCTACAAAACCAACAGCAGAGAAACAGCAGTGGAGTGGGCAGGCTCTGACTGATGCACGTTTTTATCTCCACAGTTGTTATTCTGTTGTTGCCTGTTCCTAGCGGTTGACTTTGTGTGCTGCTATCATGTATAAATCTCTAGTTCCATTCAAGGGTGGAATTTGTAGAACAAGCGCTAACTGGAAAAGAATTGGTGACTCATAAGTCTAAACATCCTTCATATTTAGCAGGAATAAATATTGATGCTAGAGAGATTTAAATTTAATAATGGTTAAAAATTGCAGTGTGTTGATGGGGAAGTCAGTTCCTTGTGCACCCGTGACTCCTATTGATTTTGGAGGTAGTTGCAGGGATGCAGTAGAAGTTGGTTTTAGCATTTCTGAATTGTATTCTGTACTCCCAGGGATTTCCCGGCAAGGGAAAAATGAGGAAGAGAATTGCCTTTGGAATTTTTATTTCATTCTTTGGAGTAACTAACAAAGGGAAATGTTTTGCCATGGTGATGCACTTCCCTTTTCATGAAGTTAAGATAACCAGGGTGACATAATTTTCCGTTGATTTCGATCTACAAAACTTTTTTACCATATAAAAAAGAAGAAAGGGTAGATCACTGGACATTGGTCAGTGGCATGCTGGATCAAATTCCACACATGCATGCATGCATGCATCCTGACCAAAAACTATGCACTTTTTCAGTGGGAGGCATTAATATTTTCCCTTGTTTGTGAAGAGCAAGGCTAGAGTTGGTGAAGGACACCCAAAAGCTGGGGCAGCTGCCCAGCTCATCTTGTTTCCGCATCATGCCTGTCCCTGTTGTGATGCAATCTGGCAGCTCTCACATGTCCTTGCCAACAAGGATGTACCACTTTAAGCCTTTTTTAAGAAAGGAAGGAAAACCTCAAATTATGATCTCAGACATGCAAAGGAAGATGGAAAATATAATTTTCAAAGGCCTGATTTGTTTTATAGATTGGAAAGGCGTTTGTGCTTTTCAAAAGGAAATCCTTTAAGTCCCAGTTGTTCAAACCATGGGGTCCAGTTGTTAGGGGGAAAAGGTCCCAGAAGCTGTGTAAGTTATGCTTAAAAACTGTGACATTTGCATCCAATTTGAAGTAGCCATTGGGAGAAAACTCATTAAGAATCAGTAGAGTATTTCCAAAACTGTCAACTAGGGGATGCAGTTTGGCCCTGATTTAACTGTTGAATTTAAGAATATGCAGAAATTTTATAAGCTCCATGCATTTAAAAGAGGTGTGTCAAATCCTAAGAATTACTTGCAGGAGAGCTCACTAGAGGAGCAGTAGGCAGTGGATCAGCTTATTTGCAGAGCTGGACAGCATTTACTCCCAGTCCTGTGTCCCATCACTACCAAATGTATTTTGTCTCATCCTTAAATCTTTCAGCAAAGAGTTGAGCTGCTTCTAGCATTGATCTGATGCTGAAATGAGTTCTAATGTAATATAAATAAAAATAAAAGCCATAATAATTGCCTTTTAACTTTCCTCTTATTATTAGTCACCAACAAAACCCTACCATTCTCCCCTAAATCGTACATAAACAATCCAGTGCAGCCTTGAAACATAAACATCCACTGACAGCTGAAGCAGATTTCATTTCAAGCCATTTCCTATATGATAAATATCCTGGCGTTATTAATGTCCTGCTAAGTAAACACTGGCAGCGTTAAAATGAATACTTAAAAAAAAAATCATTAGACGCTACTGTATTAACATGAGCGGCAATATAGTTCATCTATCATAATCAAATACTTTCCTGTGGTCAAAACCATCCTGAGATGAATACATATGCTGAATTTTTTCCTCACTTTAATATCAGTTTTCACATTATTGCATCTACCTAAGTATTTTTTGATATTCACAATAGGAAGCAAAGACACAAATCTTCTTTTTGCTTAGATTTTCAACTAAATACAATCCATGCAATAGACTATAAGTATTCCCCACCCTGAATAGCATAAAGTTTATATAAGACAAAAAACCAGTATTGGCAAATCCCAAAAATAAATTAATGACTTTAAAAAAAAAAAGTTGTTAATGATCTGTACCTTGGATACCATTATTTATACAATTCTACCATATTAAGCTACTCTAAATCCCTGAAGTCAGACTAGCCTCACTTCAACATATGCTTATATCTCCTGTTTGGAAAGGCTTTCCTAGAGAGCCTCTTACTATTTTTGCCATCATTTACATGATGGAGCGTGTCCAGAGAAGGATAATGAAGCTGGTGAAGGACATGGAGCACAAGGCTGGAGAGGCTGAGGGACCTGGAGGTATTTAGCCTGGAGAAAAGGAGGCTCAGGGGGGACCTCATTTCTCTCTACAGCTGAAAGGAGGATGTAGCCAGGTGGGGATCAGCCTCTTCTCCTAAGCAACAAGTGATAGGACAGGAGGAAACAGCCTCAAGTTGCATCTGGGGAGGTTTGGGCTGGATATTAGGAAAATTTTTTTACAGAAAGGGTTATCAAGCATTGGAGCAGGCTGCCTAGAGAAGTGATTGAGTTACTATCCTACTACTACTACACAACAAAGAACTGTGCATACAGCCAAATCCACAGAGCACCCCTTAGACCCTTCTTCAGTTTACTCTGGCAAATGTGTCTCATATTCCTTAGGCTCCATCTGATACATGTGTTGCTTAGATCTGTTATTTTAAAATATACAGTCATATTTAGAGTTTTTAGATATCTAGAGCTAATTTATATTAGCTCTTGATACCAGAACCTACAGAGTTACAGGTAGTCCTGAGTAGCAATATGACAGAAAAATGCAAGAGACTTTCAGGGCAGAGATTTTCAGAGAAATGACACTGAAAAATTCAAAATTGCTTCTCAGCATTTCAACCCCATTGAGCAACACCAAGATGAGTTGTCTGAAAGAGGAACCTCATCTGGAAACTGCAGTTTGCAGAAAAATCTGTTTCTACAGATGCTTTTGCTGATCTATGACACAGTCCCATTTCTACTAAAAGCTCAGTCTACCTCCATGAAAGGAACAGAAATTTTGCTCCTTACATTGACAGGAGATAACTGGGATCTCTAAGAACTTCATATGTTTGTAACAGATTTGTGGGAGTCCAAGACACAGAGAGTGTGTCTCTGTCTGTCTTGGAAGGTTCTGGCACTCAGCAGAACACTGCTTTTGATCTGCATCCCTGGAGAAGGTTGCCAAGGCTTTGGGATCAGTTAGAACACAAAGTGTGAAATAGATGATAGTGATAGTAATAGTGAGTGTTAGACAAAAGGTCTAGGATTTTTAGGATCTAATATGAGAGTGAAAGGGACCCAAAATGGAGATTTTGGGTGTGGTTTCTTCTTCTTCTTCTCTGAGGTTGTAGTGTTTTGAAGAGTCGCGAAAACTTTCAAAAATTTTTCATGTTCTGCCTGTAGGATTTTTTCAAGTTTATCTTCCATAGTATGTGATTGAATTGCTTCGACATGCTGAGGTGTGCCTACTCTGCTGCAGGCTTCTATCATTTGACTTATAGTTGGTTCATCAGGTAGACTGCTGATGATGCGTTTGCATTCTCGGTTTGAATTCGCAAATGCAAGGCTTCGAAGTAGATGTGGCTTCGCTGTTTCGTCAGTAACTTGACGTTCTACAGCTTGAGTCAGTCTGTCTATAAACGAAGAAAAAGATTCAGAAGGTTCTTGTTTTATTTCTGTATAATTGCCTTCCAAAATTCCAACTGGTTGGATTTGCAGAATTGCCTTATGTGCCGCTTCCTTGATGTCTGCAAGCACATCTTGAGGCAATTCCGCTGATTGGTCTTCAGGTCTGTTGAGAGGCGGGTCCCCTGCTAGCTTTTTTTTAGTTTTGTCTGACACTCACTATTACTATCACTATCATCTATTTCACACTTTGTGTTCTAACTGATCCCAAAGCCTTGGCAACCTTCTCCAGGGATGCAGATCAAAAGCAGTGTTCTGCTGAGTGCCAGAACCTTCCAAGACAGACAGAGACACACTCTCTGTGTCTTGGACTCCCACAAGATTAATTATCATGGCATTGGGCACAGTGGTTACCGACTCTCCCCATTTTGTACTTTCACCTTCCTGTTACAAACCAAACATTTGTTCTGTGACTAAAGCGTAGTGAAATTGCCATTCAGTGGATAGCATTTGCCAGGGCTGACCGGATGTTTGCCTTCTGTTAAACAAGAATAAATATTGATAGGCCTAATCCTAAAAATCACAGCTACAGTAAAAAATAAATGGTATGACCCTGTTGTTAATGAGTTATTGAAGATCAAGTACATTTATACTATTCAGATATAACCTACTTCCCTATATGCCTTCTTTCCTGCTGTTGCTAGAATCTTTTTCAGTTTTCCTTTAAAATCTTTTTCTGATAAATCACAGTGAGAAGCAATTAAATGTTTTGCAATAATATTAATTTGCAATTAAATCTAGTAATAGATCTGCTTTTCCTTGTCCAGGTCTTGCTCTTTCATTCACACCTCTTAATTTAATAGCCAGAACCATCCATCATGGCTAAGTACAAGGAAGATTATTGCCCTGATTTTTCAACCTTATGATGTTTTCATTTCTGTGATGGAGTTTCTCACGCTGGTTTATATAAACACAGCATGTTTTCTTAACTGTCTTTTTGTTTTTCATTCCTTTTTCCTGGGTGGAGAAGGTTTGATAGACCTTTTCCTTGACCAGTGTGGTTGGAGAGGTAGTAACCTCATCCTCCAATCCACGGTCATTCCCAAAACTCTCTATAAAACTAACCGTAAATAAACCTTGAGTCTTTTCCCTACCTAGAGAGAAGCTGTGTCTGTGTAATTTTTGTCATACTCTAGTGAGACAGAAGATGTTGCATGCAAGGACCAGCAAGACGCCTCAGACTGCACTTGCTGCATCTGCAGGTGTTGTGGGGTGCATTCCTTGGCTATAACTGGGACAGGCTGGTGCAGCTGCAGTGGAAGACGAGGAGGCTGCAGAAAGATGTGCTGTGATATGAGCTGTAGAACCTGCCCCTTAGGAGTGTAGAAGGGTGGCATGGAGAGTCAGGACATGTATGCAGGAAATGAAGACACAGTAGGAAGATGCTGCTTTTCTTGGAGGGGCCAGAATTGCTGAATTGCACTGGTTTGCCTCTCTGTTTCTCCACGCAGCTTCCTGACCCACGCAAGAGCATGCGCCCGCGCCACGCTCTGCAGGAAGCTGACAGCAGAGCCAGGTGACTGCACTGGAAGGTGTGCAGGAAGCTTGCATGACAGGCTGGGAGTCTGCAGCAGGGACATTGCAAAAACAGGCAGCAAATTCCAGCCTGCTGTGTTTTCCTGCATCCCTGGCCAAGGCTGGGACACGCTGCTTCATGCAGAGGCAATCTGACGTTGGCGGGACTGATTGGGCAATATCTTTCTGACAGACAATGCTTTCTTACCAACAGACTTTTATTTGGAGAGGAAAATTATGTTTTGGCATAGTGACCTTGAAGGATTGCCAGGATCTGAGGGGAAATCTGCTCTTTGGCATCCTGTGAACCCTCAGGTTGTGTGGCAGAAGTGACAGGGTGACGTCAGTGTCAGTAAGCAAGGAGCACTCCGTAAGGATTGGCCATTCCAAGAAGTGACACAGATCAGGGCTCTCCCTTTTGACCCCTTCTCCATTAGTTCCCATTGACCCAACAATACCCACTTCCTTCTAGAACTGAATTAGTTATTTTTACAAATTCAAACTCATGATTTATCCTTGGTTGTGAGAAGTGTTAGGTTTTGCAACCTCATCCTAACCCTCTTGTATCAGCACTGAAATTAAGTAAAACTGCATGTTATTACACACAAATACTTGTAGTATGAATTGCTTAAACAGAATGTGATGCATGCCATTTCTGAATCTGGCCATAATGGATTCTCTTGTTTTGATATTATTCAAGCAAATAATCAATCAATTAGCCTTTGATGGGAAACGAGTATTTTTCTCTTAATTTTAAGTTTCTGTTTTCTGTGAAAAGGTACTGAAAACACTTAGAAGTACAGCTTAACAATGCAAATGAGCACATTTACCTTATTAACAGAATGTTTCTATTCTTAAATGGAAAAAAAAGAAGAATTAATGAGAATACCATTTTTGAAAAGCTATGAGGTTTGACACCTACANAAAAAAAAAAAAGAGTAAAAAATGTTCTTGCTTCACTCTTTTCCGCTCCTTATTTGTGTGCACAGGTCCCAGCTGACTGAGGCTGAGATAAAATGTTATCAAATGTCACTTCCATTACATTCCTGGTACATGTAGAATATGAGAACTTACAGAAACTAATTGGGCTGAATTCCAGGTGATTATTCCATTTTTCTGACACTGGATCTGTTTCACAGTAACTGCTTTTTACTTGCAGGAGTGCCTTTGCTGAACCTGGGACAAAACCAATCTGCTCTTCCTTCACTGTGTACATACCTCTTGGCTTTTGCATCATTCACATAATCACCTGTTTGGGAATTCATCCCAATCACATTCTTTTTTGTAGATAAGGCATACATCAATTTATCTATTCTGCTGACTTCGGATAAGTCATAAATTTTGGCAGCAGAAAACCTATCTCCTCAACTTACATGGTCCAGCAATAATCCATGAACTAAAAATTTATTTAAGTCTAGCTTCTACTGATTAAAGATACTATTAAGCTATACATCACACTGAGCACCATTTTTAATGTTACTGAGGTGTTTTAGTCATATACATGAAAGTAAGAAATTAAGTGTAGGAGCTGATTCTTTATTTCTCAGAGAAATATTTCCTTGACCTCCACTTGTCCTTGACTCTCTTTTAGTTTCTTTCCAGGGTGCCTCAAATCCCTTACTTGTAACTGTGACTGTTTGGTGAAAGGAGAAGGCTTTCCAAGTTGTAACCAACCACATTACTGTTGGAAATCCAACTCTTTGGCAGTTGTGCTTGGATTTATGCCACATCTAACAGCCCACACTAGATCAATTCCACTTTACTCAAGGTTAGCCTGCTGTAGGAACACCCTGATTGGGTCAGGGTCAATTTAAAGCCCAGATATTGTCAGGAGCATGCTGACACCCACCTCAAATCCCATCCACAGGCTGGACTGGTCAGGAGTCTCAGAACACTCAAATCTGTCGACTTAGCCTAGAAATTGCTGTCTCTTGAAAAAGGCAGAGAAAATAAAAGCTTTCGTTTTCTGCATCTTCACATCTTTCCACATAGCCACATTAATATCAAAGCAGTGAGGAATCAGATCAATTCAAGGGATAAAGAGTACCTTCTATCAATGCATTAAATAGTGTTATCTCACAATGGAGAACACTTCATGATCTAAAGTCACACAGTGCTTTGGAGCCTTTTTCACCTAAGCAAATGCAGAGCATTCAGCACTCAAGAAGCTCAGTTTCTTCCAGCTGTTTTCCTGAGCAGTGGTCTACTTCATCTGCTCCCAACTGGATATCCATGGTTTTATTGATCAGTTGTTAAATATCTTCATTAAAAGTACGCAACCAACTCCTCCCCCAGTTACATGAGAGCATACAGTTTTGTTATCCAGGATAAGCTCCATTAGCTTCCAGTAGTGAAAAGACCAGCACTTCTCAAAATCATGCCTAAAACACACACACACTCACATAAAGATGGAGAGGTTTACATTACAGTTTTTATGTTAATCTTGCATTGTAAGAGAAGACATTACATTGTCTTCACTGGCACTCTGAATTACATTGCCAGAGAACAGGTAAAAGACATTTTCTGATTTTACAGGGAAAGTTTTTACACCCAAATATTCCTGTTCAATACAAAACTTGTACTGCTGTCAGCAGGAGCAGAACTGGTGCAGTGAATCTAGCTATTTTTTTAATTCTCCATGCTAATTAACTTATAAGATGGAAAAATGAACCTCTCAAATATGTGGTAATTGCTTAGGCGGTGTAAGCAAATATTGATCCATATATTTATTTTTCTTTTCATTACTGTGTCTCAGTGTCAGCCTAAGTTTAGTCAAAGTAAATTAGTGAAAAGCATTTTTCAAAAGACTATAATCTGTGTAAAGACCCTCCTTTTTAGTGCTCAGCAGCCAGTTACAGACCAATCAGATTTTCAAATATGAAGTGTGGAGTGTGAAGAGTGAAGAGTGTGAAGAGTGTTTCAAATATGAGTGTGAAGAATATAATGTTGGGTACAATTGGAGGTTTGGTGTTTTGAGAGGATTGGGATTTGCCTTTAGTGTATGCCCATCTCAATCTCCATCCCCAGACACTCTTTGCTGGGGTCACAATAAAAGAACTTGGCAGAAGAACCAGAAGCAAATAGAAAAGGCACCTTCAAATCATTTTTGTGTGCTGCATCAGGGGAAGAACCCTACTCCAAGGCAATTTGATGTGACCTGGAATTTTTCCTACCTGTATGGAGCAAACACTGTAGAAGCCATTCATCTTTCCTTAGTTTCCAGGGTTTCCATACATAGGGATATGGTTCATTAATTCTCTGTCATCAAAGAATGACCTGACATATGAGTTGGGGACCAAGGGAGTAAGATGGTCCTGGTGTGCATGGAATGAGCCCTCTTGCAAGATGAGGGGCACAGACAGAGGGTGTTGGGTGATGAAGGTCATGGGTCATACTTAGAGCAGTTTGGGTTTGGGGATACTGCAGCAGAGTTCTGAAGCTCAAAGGCTGAAACTGTGGGACTGCTCAGAAACTTTTCTCTGAGGAAATCTGGCAGGTAAGAAGTATTGGCTCACACCTTATCATTGATAACACAAGCACTGCTTCCTCCTTCCCTGCCACAATTAAACTCTGAGATGAGACTGGGAGCTGGTTTTTGCTGTAGTATGCTTTGGCTTGTATCTACTCTCCACATCCCTCACAGGCACACTGCAAAGATCCCACCTCAGCACACACCTCTGCAAACATACAGCTTGAGCAGAAGAGGTTTGTTTCATGTGAGAACTCCGAGCTGACCCTGCAGCATCACCTGCAGCCGCAGCCAGGCTGTAAATGTGGCAGACACTATTCCTCTTTCAACATCCTGCGGGTGCATCCTGCTCCCTGCACCCCCAGCAGCTGTCTGTGTGTCTGCAGAGCTGACCTTTGTCCAGTCCTTGGCCCTCCCAAATCTGATGTGCCCCACACCGTTTCAGAAAGATGTGAAGGTCCTTGAAAGTATCCAGGGGAGGGCAACAAAGCTGGTTGTAAGATGGAAGGGCATATCCTGTAAAGAGCAGCTGAGGACTCTGAGCTCCTCTGGTTTGAAGAAAAGGAGGCTGAGGGGTGGCCTCATTGCAGCTTCCTGAGGAGAGGAAGGGGAGAGGGAGGTGCTGAGCTCTTCTTCCTGTGTACTGGGCTTGCGTGGTAAAATTTTGGTGGTGGGGGAGCTACAGGGATGGGTTTCTGAGAAGCTGCCAGAAGTTTCCCCTTGCCCAACAGAGTCAATGCCAGACAGGTCCCAGATGGACTTGCTGCTGGCCAAGCCCAAGCCCATTAGTGGAATGTGTACCACCTAGAGTGGTAGCACCTCTGGAATAATATATTTAATAAGGTGGGAAATAAACTGCTGCACAACAACAGTCAGAGAGAGGAGAGAGAATATGTGAGTGAAACTGCCCTGCAGGAGCGTTGGTTGGTGAGGAAGAAAGGGGAATAAGGTGATCCAGATGCTGCAGCAGAGATTCCCCTGCAGCCCATGGTGCAGCCCATGGTGAGGCGGCTGTGCCCCTGCAGCCCTGGAGATCCATGGGAGAGCAGACATCCATCTGCAGCCCATGGAGGAGCCCATGCCAGAGCAGGTGGATGCCCAAAGGAGGCCCTGTGGGAAGCCCACACTGGAGCAGGCTCCTTGCAGGACCTGTGGTACCATGAAGAAAGGAGCCCAAACTGGAGCAGGTTTGCTGAAGGACCTGTGACCCCACAAGGGACCCAGAGCAGCCTGTTCCTAAAGGACTGTGCCCCATGGGAGTGTCCCACACTGGAACAGCTCATGAAGAAACTGCAGCCCATGAGAAGGAGAAGTAATGTTGGAGAAGTTTGTAAAAGACTGTCTTGTGTGGGAGGAACCTCATGCTGGAACAAGAGAAGAGCGTGAGTTCTCCTCCTGAGGAGGAAGCAGAGGCAGAGACAATGTGTGATGAACTGATCAGAGATCCCATTCTCCATCCCCCTTCTCTGCTGGAGGGAAAGAGAGAGAAGTTGAGATGAGGAAGAAGGAAGGAGTAGGGATGAAGGTGTTTTAAGAATTTGGTTTATTTCTCATTATCCTACTCTGATTTGATTGGTAATAAATTAATTTCCCTAAATCAAGTCCTTTTTGCCCATGATGGTGACTGAAGTGGGTGATCTCTCCCTGCCTTTATCTCCACCCATGATGTGTTTGTTATGCTTTCTCTCCCCTGTCCAGCTGTGGAGGGGACTGACAGAGTGGCTTTGGTGAGCACCTGGAGCTCAGCCAAGGTCAACCCACCACACCCTGGAATCCAGTGACAGGACACATGGGAATGGTTCCAAACTGTGCCAGGGGAGTTTCTGACTGAACATTAGGAAGCATTTCTATACCAAGAGTGTGGTCAAACACTGGAACCAGCTTCCTAGAGAGGTGCCCAATGCCCCAAACCTGTCAGTGTTTAAGAGGTGTTTGGACAATGCCCTTAACAACATGCTTTAACTCTTGGTCAGCCTGAAGTGGTCTAGACAGTGATTGTAGTTCCTTTCAAGTGAATGAGTCTGTTCTGACAGATACAATCTCTGCTTCAAAAATCTTAGAAGTGACATGGTCTAAAACAGCAAGAAAAGGAGTATCTGCATCACAGAAGCCCAGGAGCCCACTTTTAACCAAGTCCATGTCAAGACCTAGAAAGGAATATGTATTATTTTAATTATTTCTCTGTTGCTGTCTAGCAATTCCTCCTTGACAGCATGCAAAAATAATGGCTTTGTCAATAATTACAGTTCAAATCAGTGAAGATGAAGAAAATAGTTTTGTTGCAAAAGACACTCAAAATCTAATCAGGATTATCTTTTTAGTTTTTTAATGAAGACCAGTTTCTGGTGCATTCATTTGGACTGTTTTCTGTCATTGAACAGTCTCTCAAATCCCACTAATTTCTGTTGAAAATCAAAAAAAAACTCACCCAAAACCACCCATATAAAACCAAACCACCTCAGCAACTGATCTGCTACCTCTAAAACTATTAAAGGTGACATACAACACACAATATCTCTTGACAACCCCACACCATTCTCTGTTCCTAAATACTATCTGCTAAGGAATTTTTGACACTTTTTTTTTTTCCTTTTTTTTTCCTTTTCATATTTGCAATCTCTGCTCTGAAGAGACTTTGTGGAAATTTGCTCAGCTTGCAGGAAGAAAATGCATGAGTTGATAAAAGCTAAAAATAGCTCAGCAGAAGGCTGTCCAATAAGTTAGCTTTAGGTTGAGTCATGGAAAAGCCTAGGAGTATTGTCAGCAACTGAGTTATACAGCTTTCTACTTCATTTGGACACACTTGTGAAGTGTGTGAAACAATCCCATGAAAAGCAGTCATTGACTGTATTGATATTGCTATACATCCTTCAAGAAATTTGGGGACACTTATACTTCCTTTTGGGAATTAATTGTGCTGTATCTTGCAGGAACTGAAAAGGAAATAAAGTTGAAAAAAAATTATCAAACCCTTTTGAATTTCTTCCACCTCACAGTAAGGTACTTTGGGAATAAGGGCAAAGCAGTAAATATTCTAATTTTCTAGTAAGACCTTTTACTCTGACTCCTATGCCCTTTCTGTGGATGAGAGAGGACTAGAAAATAGAAGATAGATACCATATAGATAGTGCAAGATAGAACTGTAGTAAGCAAAACTATCTGCAATACTGTTTTCAGAAAACTGTTATTTATGATTTATTTCTAAATGGAAAGTTGTACTCAGTGAGTTTCTGTGAGGGGCTGTTTTCTTGTACTGTTGTCATGTATCTTCTGCAATAAAATATACTTACTCAACCTCCAATCTCAGTGGCCAGAAGAGGTACAGGTGTGATGGAGAACAAGAATAAAGATGCAAAGGATCTTGCCAAAGTAAATATGATTCTATTTAAAACGAGAGAAGTGCTGTGTTTTGCACTTTGGAGTCATCCCCCAGGAACAGGCTACAGCATACATCTAGGAATATAAACATATACTGAGGGGAATATCTAATCAGGCAGCTGCAAAAATCAGTGTCTTTGAGTTAGGCTGCATCTTCAACTGCACACAAGATGACAATGCCCTGATGTTGGGGGAGAAAAGGAAAAATAAGCTTCCTATCTCTCATTAGGATCTATGATAAATCTTCTCTCTTCTGAACCTTCAGATAAGTGCAGAAATGCCCTTTCCATCATGACAGCACAGTCAGAAGGTGGTAGACTAATTGTCAAGCTTCCAGAAGAAAGCTGTGAAAAAAACCCCATTGTTTACAGCCAGAGACCTAGAAAATATGAACTTGTAGGAGAAGTTTGAAAAACTCAGGTGTAATGTAACAGTCTTCAGTTATGTAGAGACTACTGCAAGGAGGAAAAAAAATATATTTTCCATGTCTCTGGAAGAAAGGACAAGAAGTGATGGGCATAAATTAGGAACAGAAAATTAAGTTGAGCGTTGGTCACAGGGGTGTTGGACAGTCTCATTTTGAAAAGAGTGCAGGCTTAGAATGGATGAGAAAGAAAGGCTATGGTGATTTCATCTCTGAAGATATGCAAACAACCAGCTGAGGAAAACCTATGCCTATGCCATGAAGAAATGTTGTGGAGAGGACACCATCATGTAACTTCCTTTTTGGGAATTGATTTTTCATGGTAAAATAGTAAATTTGGGATACCAAGCATTTCAGCTGGAATTGACCATTCTTACTCCAAAGAGTTTGCAGTAATAAAAAAGAAAATTAAGAGCCAGCCTGGGTTAAATAGGGCAAGGCTGTGCAACTCCTGGGTCATTTAGGGCAAATTACAGTTGTGAGAGGTCACCACTGGCTTTTTCTTGAAAGCTCTGTGGTAGAAAATGGTTTTAAGGGGAACCTGAGAAGGAAGAAATTAGAGGTCTGAAGAACCTATTTAAAATTATTATTCTACAAGTTCTACCAAGACAGAAATCCCAGGAAAGGCCCCATCTCTGAGCCTGCAAAGTCAGCCTTTCACCAAATGTATGCAAACAGTGTAGGGATCTCAGCATGCTGCAATCTAGGATAATCATCTATCACAGGCATGTTGAAGCTGCGGTTTCCTGAAGAGCTGTGCTCAATTACTGGCTTCTCACAACAAAAAGGGAGAGATTTTGTGGCCATCCATGGCTGGCCTCCACCCCAGCCCTGTGCTGGTTCTGCTTTGCAGTGCCCTCTCTCAGGGCTGACGCAGCAGAAAGCTGCTGGGTTTGTGCTGTGGTGGTTTTGGGCAGATTTTGAGTTAACGGGGTCACGGGAGGAGGTTGGCAAGTGCCAGCCCCAGCATGAGCAGCTGAGAGCATGAAGCTGGGCTGGGAGAATGGGGCAGCTGCTCCAGGACCTCCTTCCAAATCAGTGAGTGATTAGGTTGGCTCAGCAAGTCTTGGAAACCATGGCTTTGCTTCCATGCAGAGAAGCTCTTTTTGAAGCTTGTATGAAAGCCAGAGGAATTTAAAAAGAGAAAAAAAAAAAAAAAAAAAAGGGGAAATGTCACTAAGAAGGCTTATGTTGTTATAAAATAGTTAATGCAAGGGGAAGAAGAAAAAAATAGCTTGGGAGCTAGCTGGACAGGAAGGTGGAAATGTGCCCTTGATTTGACGTTCTCTGTTGCACTCCCTTAACTGCTCGGTCATGGCTTGGCAGCAGTTCAGGCTCCAGGAGGCATTGTACCAGCCCCTGATAGGAGGGGTTTCCTCTGATGAGCTGGCCATTGTGACTTTACAAGAAATTGTACAGTACTTCCTCTCATCCATTAGAAACCACTGTTTTCTGAATGAATTTTCTCCTCTTTTGTTTTTAACATTTTAACCCTTAACCTTTCTGACTCATGTTTTCTATTCTGGTGCAGCATGGAGCCTGAGGTGAAAATGGGGACAGCCCACACAAATGAGAGTCCTCTGCTCAAGGTCTGACAGGAAAACCAAGCGTTGCACAGAGCAGAGTTTCTGCTGAAGAGCACTTTGCAGGCCTGGGAGTGTGGTATGAGAAAAAAAAAAAAGCCTCTCTTGAAAGTCAAATGAGGAAAATCAGGCAGTTATTGAACTTCTGGGTGATTCATCTGTACATTCCAATTTGTATTAATTTCTAAACTGTGAAGATGTGGTGTGGGCAACAAGAGTAAAATAGTATAATTAGGGAAATGACCCTTTCACAATTAGTGGAATGAATTCATCTGAAGATGAGAAAGAGGACCAAGTAGTTATGGCAGTGGTCAGATTTACTGGACTAAATTCAGACATAGAAATACATCTGACATTAGAGTACCTGCTGGGGAAGAAACCCTTTCTGTCAAGCCAAGCACAGGATATTGTGAAATACAGAAATACATGTGGCATAAAAAAGCCAATTTGGGACAGAAACAGGATGTGCAAAGTTAGAGTTCCCCTTGGGGTATCTAGTGAGCACTCTGAAGTTAGATTGGAAATTAAGGCTATGATGCCTTAGAAAGGGTCTGCCTTGGGTTGTGAAGGGCCTTTGAGTATTTCCTTGTGTAATCAGCGTGAAAGTCACAGTACGTGGAAAGCACTGGCTTTTACCTTTCCTCATATCTATGTTCAAAAGGGAATAAGAAGGAGCTATTTCTCACTCACCCATGATAATGGATGGTGCTAAGAATTGTGAGCAATGCCTGAAGAGATGGAATCTTCCCAAGACCCTCTCAGGAGATACCTGGTCTCAGTAAGCTCCCTGGGGTCCTGTTCTAAGTGGTATACTGCCAAAAGTTTGAATCATTATGTGACAGAAAGGGGATGCTTGACTTCAAAAACAGGTTATGGAATCAGTTTTCTTTCTCCAAATATGGAAAATACATTTTTTCCATAAATAAAGTAAAATGCATTTTTTCTAAATAATAAATTAAGAAAAAAAAAAAAAAAAGCCCTTATACATTTTCCATCTAAAGGTGGAAAATATTTGTAAAGTCTGTGACCTCCCTCACTGTTGTCTCGCAATGTTAATAAAGCTCTGTGTTGATCTGGGGCCTTGGGCCAAAGAGATATTTGGTAGGAAGGAAGAATCACTTAATAAAGATACTGTTGGAAACAGGACTAAGACCTTTAAGTGAACTGATGGCTGAATCCAGGCTGGGAGGCTGGTGGGTGGATCTGACAGGTAGCAGACAACTCTTTCTGCTAAAACATCCTTTTGCTCTCAGAAAGGGATTAGAGCTTTGAGTCCCTCTCTTTAAAATGTCACACAACAGCCAGGATGAAAAGGCAGCATAAAACCTCTCCTGTAACACCAACAAAACTTTCAAAAGCAATTTGATATGTGATATACTGCTACTTCAGCTTGTCAGGCTGATATCACCTTGGTCCCTCTCAGTCCATCCATCTGAGCTGACTTCTTGTCCCTCATCTGTGGGAAATGATTCATTCCGTGCCTGTGAAGTGCCCTCATCGGGGGCTGCTCTCCTGGGGCTCGTAAAGATTCCCTCTGTCTAAATCACAGCTCCATGGGTCTGGCTGGCTGCAGAACCTTCAGAATGATGGCAGGAGAGAGCAGGAAGCAGAGTATTTTTGTAGATGGTATGGAACATATTGACATATTTCAAGCAAATCACATACTTTCACACTTTTTTTTTTTGTTGTTGTTTTCTGTCTTAGAATATTTTAAGTTATATTTGTGATCTGTTTTTGTTTTGTTTCTCTTCCCTCTTCGGGTGCTGTCACTTTTCACACAGGGAGGCACAGGGATGCTCCACCAGTCTAATCATAACAAGACCTAAAATTGCACCTTCTTCTTCAAAGGAGAAGATAGACGGCAAAAAGTACAGACATTTCTATTAGCACATTAAGTCCTTCAGCTGTTACTGTGGTTTTAATTTTGAGTAGCACTATGTGTGCTTTAGTCAGTGAAGTGGAGCTATCATTTATCAGAAGGAAAAAAAAAATATCCTGAAAAGAAAAGCATCTTTTCACTCAGTTCAGTCTTTGACATGTGTATTTGAGTCATAGCTCATCAGAATGATGAACAAGGTACACTCTTGTCGTTTTCTCCTCACAGAGCATCTTTCCTTGATGAGTTTCAGAGGTCTTCACCAACTGTCCTTCAGTCAGTAAGTAGATGGTCAAGTTGTGCTCCCTTGCTGATTCAATGCTTCTGCAAAATCAAGTGGATGCAGAGGACCAGGGAATAAAAATGTCTGGGGAAGGGACAGGACAGGCCAGTCAATCAGTAATGTTGGAATGCTCACATGGTGTGCAGCATGATCTGGAAATGTGCCAAACTAGCTTGAGTGATGCCTGGGGGATGGCATATTCTCCAGATTTTCCAATAGGCAGCACAGACCAGACTGCCCTGGATTTTGCCCCTTGTATGGCCCTGTACATGGTAGACTTTGCACCTGCAAACCCTGATGTTGCACTGAAGGAAGTTGACACACATTCTTTGTTTCACATTATGAAAATGTTACATTAGTTCACAGAACTGGAAAAAAACCCACATCCAAAATGACATTTACATTTGAGGGCTACACAGGGCAAAGTTCTGTATAGTTCAGCTGTGGCCACTGTGCTGCTTGGCCACACAATGACAGAATGTTCCTTGCTCATCTTTTATTTAACAAATAAAAAGCCAGAGAAGTGCAGTGCAATATTATGCCTCGTTATTACCACTTTGCACAAGTCCATAGGTGCAAAAGGAAAGGTTTTAAAATCCATCTATGTATGACTATTGCCTCCTTGTAAGGTAGTCCCCTGTTGCCTTTGAGCACTTTCATTGCTGTACAGTGCTAGAAGGAAAAGCACCTGGCTGTGTAATGATACCCCACTGGCCTTACTGAAGTTGCTCCTGGTTAACAGAACTCCATGGGAGATGAGACTTCAATCCCCATGATTCAGGTCAAGATGAAAATGAATAGAACTTAATGGAATATACTGCCTAGGCTTCTCCCAGTGGGAGAAAGTACATCCTCTTTTCATCCAAGCAAGTGGCTGTTACACAGGAGTAAAGTGGACTCTAGTAAGACTGTGGATGTGGGACTGGATCTGAGAGGTTTGAGAGCCAGACATTGGCTACACCACTTTTGAGATAGTTCAAAGACAGCAAGGAGGCAAAGTTTTGTTTCAGTAAATTAGATGAATCCCTGGAAAGTCAGGGGACACCCTAGTTTGCATACAGCTGGCAAATACTCATCTGTAGCTCCATGGTGGGCAGTCTCACCATGCTTGGATTGATGGAGAAGGACTCTGGCTGCCGTGTCCAGCACTGTTTAGCACAGGTGTAATCTGGGGAAGTACTTTGACCCAAGCAATGCAGGAGGGTCTTGAACTTTGTATCTTCTTGTCACTCCTTTTTCCTCTCCAGCTTCTGAGTTCTGCTGTACTGCAACCAAGGACCACTCCAATCCCACAGTGAGGAAAGTGCTTTGGGAGAACTGTGTCCAGCACTGCCAAACAGGAAAGGGAAATCACAAAGGGCGGGAGACCAGCAATTATGGAGGTTCAATGTATTTGAATTATTTGATTTGATGCAGGAACTGGGAGGAAACATAACAGAAAGTAGAGAAGAAAGCAAGAAAGTTTCTCTTTTAAAGCCATTGTGGCATAATTGACAGGGCTACTGGCTGCAGTAACGTGGTGCATGTGCTGCTGTTACCAAGGGTCATTGTGCTATGGGCACAACAAAAAACACTACAAAAAGAGGCTCCGTGGCATAACCCTGGTCAAGTGAGGAAAACAAAACCAATTCCTTAACTGTGCAGTTTTGAGCAGGAAAATTGCATTCCATTGTTTGGATTTTTTACAGGTGGTTTGGATGAAAAATACTTGGTAGTGTCTTCGGGGTTTTTTTCTGCTTTGTAGCATTTTAAGGGTACTTAAATAATTTTATATTTTTTTGCCCAGGTTTTACTATATTAAACAGTGGGATTGTGAACTCCAGTTTCCTCTTTGCTTTTGTTGACTTTGTTTAGGGTGTATTTGGTTTTCTGCATGATTTTCTTTGTGTGCCATTGCATAATATTTGGCTGTTTTGGAAAAGCCAGATTATGAGCCTGGGTGCTGGTTTCTTGTTTGCCACCACATCATTTGTGCCAGCAAAACTTTTTTTGAAGGTCACAAAATAGTATACCTTACTGGAATAATGTTGTATAAAAAAAAGTTAAGCATCTCCTCTGTTTCAGGTAATTGCATCCTTAGAATAACAGCTAACACCTTAATAAAGGAGCTGAGCTTTTAAAGGAGATTTCTTTCTCTCCAGGGTATAAAATGGCCATTTACAGTAAGTAGCTGCTGAATAACATTTAGTGTTTGGCTGAATTTCCCTGTTTTACTTGGAAATACATGCTTCCCTTTTGCTCAGGGCTGTGTAGTATATTCTCTCATACACATGTATCCCTACACACAACAAAAAATAATGCCTATGAATCTTCCAGCTCTCAGCCTGTGAGCTCAGACCATAAAACATCCTTCTCAGAACATGAGGGGTTAAGCCCTGGCCATAACTAATATGAGATATAGGATGACTCTGTGCTGAGGGCACAAACCAGATTCAGTTCCCTCCTGTGATATGGTCTCTGAATGAAGTTATCAACTGCTGTCAAAAAAAAGGCAAACCCATTCCTTCTTTCTTTAACTCCCCTTTCTGCACCTGGGGCTTTCCTCCTTTTTACATGCTTTGGTGCTCAGCTGATGTTTGGTTGAGCCAGTTCAATTCATGCAGAAAAATATTCACACTTTTCCCACGTTAGTTGTCTGCCAGGCTTGTGAGATGAATTGAATTCAGGAAATGGTCTGATGATCATCAGATCTGGCAAAGGAGAGGAAGATGGTTTTGAGAGAGGGAAGAGCAAGATCTATAGCATACAGCTTCCTCCTCTCTGTTTGAATGGAAGTCACTTCTCCTTCTGTGAATGAATAAAATGTGGAATAACCTTTCTTTTCTTCCTCCTAGGGTGGTTGTGTAACAACGTGAAAGAAAGCTAAACTGCAGCAGCGAAGGGGAAGTGGATGCAAGGTTTTGTTTTATGTCTGTCCTCTATTAACTATTAATAAATTTTATTATATAAATATCCTTTATTATATCTTTTGGTGTTTTTCAATAGTCTTTTAATAATGCTTATCTAAGGAGGTTTATTTTATCTTAGGAATTGCAAGATTTGTATGCACCCTCCCATAAATGTAGATGAACTCACAATTTTGCTGTCTGGTAGGAAAGAAACAGGTAGAAAACAGGTAGAAAGCTGCAACTCTGTATTGCTTGAATCCATGTACTTAAGTTTAACATCCTTTCCATTACCTTTAACTTGTCATGATGGATGTTTTATTCCATTATGATCTCTGTTTCTGAGGGGTTTGAATAAAAATATCCCCTTCTTGCTTCCAGATGGATGCCATTTGACTGTGAGGCTTTCAATCAATTCTTTCAGGGGTTGCTGGTTGTGGACTGACAGATAATTGAAAAGCAACCAGATTAACAGAGTTACACAGGCACAAGCAGAGATCGTCAGGAGTCCCTACAGGAACTGACAGAGCTTCTCCATGTTAAATAAGGTTGTGGAACTTCCTCAAAAAACAGAGCCTGCAATGAGCAGATCAGGCAGGATGCTGTCTGTGGAGCATTTAAAATGCTAAGTAGTGAATATCAGACTATATTTCATCTCCATTCTCAGCTAAGATCTGATGATTTAAGCTCTACTAATGGTGACTATGTTGCAACATGCATTTGAAAGGATGAAATAGATTTAAAAGACGAAATTCTGTAGTTGGTTGCACTAGGTATCTCTTTTGGTGCAATGAAGCTGCAGGTGTATGAACACAGTCTGGCTCTTCAGTCTAAAAAGGAGTCACAGAATCAGAGAATCTGCTGAGTTGGAAGGGACCTACAAGGATCACTGAGTCCAAATCCTGGCCCTGCACAGGACCATCCTCAAGAATCTCACCACGTACCTGAGAGCATTGTCCAAACACTTCTTGAGCTCTGACACATTTGGTGGCTGATCACTTCCCTGGGGAGCCTGTTCCAGTGCCCAACCACCCTCTGGGTGAAGAATCATTTTCTAATATCCAACCTAAACCTTCTCTGACAGAACTTCAGGCCATTCCTTTGGATCCTGCCACTGGTCACCAGACCAAGAGAAGTTGTATCTTTCAATGAGGTCTCCCCTCAGTCTCCTCTTCTCCAGGCTGAACAGACCAAGTGACCTCAGCCACTCCTCACACAGCTTCTCCTCAAGGCCCTTCACCCTCTTTGTTGCCCTCCTTTGGACACTCTCTAACAGTTTAATGTCTTTCTTACATTGTGTCACCCAAAACTGCCCCCAGCACTGGAGGTGAGGCTGCCCCAGTGCAGGGCAGAGTGGGACAATCCCCTCCCTTGCCCAGCTGGCCATGCTGTGCCTGATGTCCCCAGGACAGGGCTGGCCCTCCTGGCTGCCAGGGCACTGCTGGCTCACATTCAACTGTCCATGGGCCAGGACCTCCAGGTTCCTTCTCATGGCTCAGCTTTTCCAGCCTCCCATTCCCCAGTCTGCCTGTACATCCAGGATTGCTCCATCCCAGGTGCAGAATCCAGAACTTTCCCTTGTTGAACTTCATATGGTTTGTGATTGCCCAGTCCTCTGATTTGTGAGATCTCTCTGCAGGGCCTCCCTGCCTTTGAGGGACTCAGCAGCTCCCTCCACTTTTGTATAATCTGTGAACTTGCTCAGCATCCCTTCCAGTCCCGTGGCCATTAATGAAGATATTGAAGAGCACAGGACCAAGGATGGAGCCCTGTGGAACCCCACTAGTTAGAGGTCCCCAGTCTGATGTCACCCCATTCACCACAACCCTTTGTACCTTACCCATGAGCCAGTTGCTCACACATCTCAGGATGTGTTTATCCAGTTGTGTACTGGTCATTTTGTCGAGGAGATCCTGTGAGAGACAGTATGGAAAACTCTCTTGAAATCCATAAAGATAACCTCAGCTGACTTCTCTTGATCAGCTGGGTGGGTTACCATGTCATAAAAGGAAATCAGGTTTGATAAGCAGGACTTTCCTTTCATAAAGCATGCTGAATGGTGTGTGCAGTCACCCAGAGCTGGGTGAGCTGCTGTGCCTGAGTGCACCAGGTCCTGGACAGCACATGTGTGTCTGGTCACTCCATTGGGCAAGAGCTGCAGCTTGCATAAAGCTTTTTTTGGTTTGCCCAGAGGATGGATGCCATAGTCCAGAATTGGGTGTCTGACAAGAAGAGCTCTCTTTGGGAGTCTTGCAGCTGGTACTTGACTCCTCATTTGGAAGGTACTGACAGCTTTTGACCTCAGGAGCCCTTCTCTTCACAAACCATGAAAAACAACAACCCTGAGTCTGTGCAGAACTACTTCCATTACACAAGAAAAAGGAAAATGGATGCTTTGAAGAAAAAGGAATGCCTTGAAACACCTTCCAAAGTGCAGTGCCTGTTATCCCTGACTCAGTGGAAAGGTAGCTGGTAAAATCCTATGGAACTGCACTTTGTTTCATGGCTGGTTGGTTGACTCAGGCATGGTCCTCAGCAGAGCTGTATTAATAGGAAAGCAGTAAATCAGCTGAGAAACAAACCCTATGGCTCAGAGCTGTCCTGTGCTCTCCCCACCAGAGGCAGTAGGTCAATCTGTCATCTAAGATGTCCTTTTACCACAATCTCTGAGCTACTCACAGGGCTCCTGCAAAGCAAGGAAATCCTACTTGTCCCTGATATCAATGAGGAACTGACATCTTGGCTTCTAATCATGCAGAGAAACACACTGTGAAATTTTCACAGCTGTCTGCTAGGCTGATTTGTTAGGCTGGTAAATGCCCCTAAATATAGTCTTCCCTATGTAGGAAATGGGGTCACAAGTTTTTCCTTCCTCACAGCCTTTCAGTCTGACTGAAGACAGGGCTGAGCCCAAGGCAGCAGGGTCACAGGGGAGGTGAAATGAAAATACAGGAGCAAAACTGAAGATGCCTGGTCAGAAAACAACAGTATTACAGTGTTGGGGTACTATCATTAAAACATATGGTTGGCAAACATTCAAGAGGTGCCAGGTTTTTTTCTTAGCTTTATTATTTTGATTTTTTTTTTTAACTTTGATCATCTCCAGCAATGGAATGCTTATCTCTCAGTGCTCAAGTTACAGAAGCTACAGTGTGTGTTTGTGGAGCAATGTGTGGGTACAACTAAGTCCTTGCTGTCCATGAGTAAGTTGTAATGTCCATGTGAAACACTTTCCTGCAGGGAGCTCCCTGTCTTAGCTCTGCAGCATGTGCTAGGGGCAGAGTGTGGTGCTGCCCTTGAGCACAGGACATGCACTCGAGGGAGTCCTGAATGCTCCCTGCACCGAGCACGTGTGCACAAGGGTGAATGAAGTAAAGGTTTGGTCCCAGCTGTACTCCAGGTTATTCAGGGCTCTGGTCTCCAGCATACAGATGCCAATTCCAAGGACTCAACTGTCAGATCCTGAAAACCCAGCTCACAATGCATCACATCATGCCAAAAAATCAGAGCACTCTAAGCCTTCCTGTTGGTGCATAGTTGGCTTTCTGCTTGCTCACATTGCACAACACATCACTGAAACAAAGACAGTGCAAGCATGAATAAATGTGTTGAAAAACCTGGCAGCAACATGAGTATAGGTCAAAGTTATCTACCTCCTGCCTAACCCAGAAATCAGGAATGGAGTGTGGGAAAGAGCAAAACTGTGGGGTTTTTTTCTTCAAAAGGTTTCAGTTCTTTTGCTGGAACATATCCAGCAAAGGAGTTTTTGGCATTCAAAGTTTATTTTACAGGTGTGGGCATTTGTGTGAGGCTGTAGAGCAGAGGGAACTGGCATTCTCAGTGAGGGTGGCTATGGAACAAGACTTCCATTTCACAAAATAAATCCAAAACACAGAGGATTTGGGGTAGTTATTTCCCTACATGCACACCAAGTTATTGGTTTCTGGTTAGGGCCATCCAAGAGTTCACAACTGAGCAAGCCCAGATTCAGCCTGCTTTGCTTTCCTTATGTTGGCTGCTTGCAAAGTGGCAAATTCAGTTTAAATTAACATGGTTTTCCGAAATTTATGCAAAGGGAACTGGCTCTGTTTGTGTGCAGGCCCTCCTGTCTGTGACTTCATAGAATGGGGTTTGTGTTCAGGCATTTGTCAGAGTTTAAAATCCCCTGCCCCCTGCCTGAAGGTGGAAGATATTAAGGTGTTATTTATACAGGCCATAGTATTGTGGCTGTTATTCCATCACAAAAATTCAAAGCCACCTCTCCTTTTTTCAAATCAGTTTTATGTTATGGTGAGGTTGTTCATAAAACCAAATTTTGGGTTATGGGAACATTTCGTCTTACAGGTCAATGTATGTGCCTTTGATCAGAGGAGGTGGGCAGCCCCCAAGGACAGCTCACACTGCCTTGCAGCTCTGTCTCTCTGCCAGGGTGAAGCTCACTGCTTCTGTTGACTAGAGGACACCTGGGGAAAATCCAGACCTTGGAGCACACACAGTACCAGCCCTTGCCTCCATTCATGCTGGGGCTGCAGTCTGTTTCTTCTAATTGATCTGTTTGCAATCCCATTGAGGCTGCAGTAGCCGTGCTTGGCTACATAAGAATTACTTTTAGTGTTGCATAGAATATACTACACACATTTTGGGAGGTGGGGAGAAGAAGGCACAGGTTTATCACCCTTTCTTCTACTAGACATATGTTCTTTTCCACCCTCCTTACTTTTCCTGACAGACACACAGAGCAAACATCTGTCTCTCAACAGAAGTCAGTGCTCCATAAGGCTGAAGTTGTTTTCAGCCATTCTCAGGAGAACTTGTCCACATTTAAATGTAATAGCAACCTCTCCATTCAGATCTTTTCTTCATGAGGACTTTCCTCTATGGGTAATAAACCCATAGAAATAATAATCCCAAATTCATATACATAACTTTTTTTTTCTTATGTTTTCCTCCTAGGATATGAATGTGCCTCTATAAGGAAACACTGCTTTCTCTCAAGGTACAGAGTGTGAAATTAAGGTGAATGGGAGAAATTACTTCTCTATACATTGATCATAAGGATTTGCTTGGTAGCACTAAGTGTGTGCTACAGCCTCAACCAAATTCTGGACATTCTGCTGTTGACTTCATCAGGAAACATGACCCTTCCTCTAACACGTGGTTATCTTGCTTCATAGAGAGCATCTGAAAAAGCAGAACAGCAAAAATGTAATTCTGTCCACTAAACATTACCAGCCCTCAGGAATTAAGGGAAAGTATCTATAGAGAAGAATGATAGTCTTGTGGTCAAGACACAAGTCTCTGACTCAGGAAATGGGTAGAGTATCCTACCACAACCTTCTAATGTGAACTGATGCTGCATAAACTCTGCTGCTTCTGTTTCCCTGCATCAGTAAGGTGGGATTAGTGCACTCCTAGTATTGTTTTCCCTTTAGCTCTCCCTAGAATCTCTTTGATTCTTAGTCTTCTAAGATTTAGACTCCTGGGGTGTCAGTAACAGGCTGAAGCAGGAATTAGAATCCTTGATTAACTTTTCATAGGATTTCCTCCTTGTTATTAAACAAAATGTATTTTTCACTTTTTTCTGATCAATGTTTGTGTTATGTGGTTTGGTTTGTGTGTAAGCACAACCAAAGACAAGGAAGCTTCCTTATATCATGCAGTGATTTTAAAAAAGTCTGTTCTGCAGTTCTTCAGCTGGCTGCACCCAGTTAATTTTTAATAATATAAGTTTTTGTATTCATTTGTGAAGGGATTGTAAGTACCTGGCTTGTGAATACTTTGAAAAATGTCACTTTCTTAGTTATCTGTAAAGGCTTGAATGGCTCTTCAGCCTTACAGCTCCTCCTCTGGGTGGAAATATTTTTAGTAAAGAATAGAACTTAGGGATCCCCTGCTTTGCAAACCTGGAAAGCTTGAAGCCTGAGAACTGGCATGAAACTAGCATGAACTGATAGTGAAACAATGCAAATATTTCTGGAAATGCTTTCTCAAAGAATTTACCTCCAATGAATCAGTGCTTTTGGCAATAACAAGGCAAGCCTTGCAAGCTAATTTTGAGGTGTTCCCAAACTTTTGGCATGTCTCCGTTCCCAGCCTTTCTTCAAGATCAGTGTCTCAGACCTTTTATGGTTGACCCATTATTCATATTTGACTTTTTTGTTTCATTGAATAAACAAGCTTTTCTACCTGATTTGGAAGCCCCAATAATCAGGGTCTCTGCATTCTCATAGACTTTGATAGTAAAGATGATTCAGTAGCTCCATTCTCTATCCACTACCATGGCAAAAGCTTCTTTGACCACAAGTATGAAGAATAAAGTTGGAGGGATTCCTCTGTAATGCCCTTGACCACCGTGAGCAAAAAGGAAATTCTTTTGTTAGAAGAGTCAGTCCTGAGTATTTATCTTGCTGTGTACTGTAAGGAATGAAGTGCATTGAGCTTTCCACTGTCATTCCCAATGTGTGTGAAAGGTCAGCTTTGTACCCCTTCCTGCTCCTTTTCTTGTTACACATTAAACCCTCATGTCTTTTATGCTGTGAGTCACTCATGCCTTCAGTATGAGAGAACAGGACAGTTATGAGGCAAAAAACCGTTCATTTCACTCATCTACTCTTCACTGTTTTACAAGTGCTGGAACATGATGACTCAAACCCATTTCAGTATCTTTGGAAATTTGAGAGTAGTGTGCTTTAGAGTCCAGTGATCTCTACTTTCTCCACACCCAATGCATGTTTCCTGACTCAAATGTGGGTTGAGTGACTTATCACATTTCTTGTTCCCTCACATTTTAAGAATCAACAGTTTTCTCCCTCTATATCTCTTCCCTCTGTGTAGTCCTTAGTTCTCTTGCAATAACCATATTTGATTTACCTGAGCCTTATGAAAAGTCTTTTTGAGGTCAGTGGAAATATGCCCACAGTATTCAGCAGACTGTGTGAACCAGGCACATACTAGAATTGACTGGAAACCTTCCAAGGAAGTGGTGGAGGATTTGAGTTTTTTTCTTTCTTTCTTTTTTTTTTTTTCCCTTTCCATGAGGAATGTGATGATTCATTGTGGCTGAAACTTGTCTATGACTTTCATTGGGAAACAGCATGTGCCCCATCCCAATTAAACTTCCTGCTCAACCCACTTCAAAACAGAATGTAACCCTGAATTTTTTTCTATCTTGGATGCATACTCAAACCATGAGACTCTTCTGAGATGTATCTTCCTCAGGCCTCTTTTCAGTTTTCCAACTTTGAAAAATTAACATTTGTTGCTCTAGAGAAATTATTAAATCATTAGGATTCCAATCTGTAATGGATGAGAGGGAAAGTTCCTGCTCTGAGCTAGGTAAAGTAAGACTGCGAACCTAGAATTTTCACATCACAGTTCTCACACTGAAATGCTGTGGAATAATTTACTATTTTACCTATGCATGAAAATATTATAAGTCCCCTGTGTCTCACTGCAGAGCAGGAAAACTTATAAAAGCACACCTATTTGCATGGGTTGAAATATTTTTCTGTTGTTCTGGTCCTTGTCTGGTGCAATCCATTCTGCTAATAAAGTTACCATCTGCACAAGCACTGGGGAGAAGTAAGTAAATAATATTTTAAAATTAACTTCCCTTTCACTGTCAGCAGAACAAGTGTCCCAAAGCTTTCTGGTGGAAGTGCAGTGACTGCCAATACATAACATTGGAAAGATTAGAGAATATGTTGAATCACATTAACATCAACTGTATCCATAGCTGTATCTATATAATATATCCAGCTATGGAGTTCCAAGAACATCCTGCATCCAAGGATTCAAGCAAGCTTTAGAACACAAAGGCCACAGCAGAGCATCCCTGTTCATGTCTGGTACTGCAATTTGCATGTGCAATAGGAAGAATTTCTGTGCTTGATGGGACCTATTTATGCAACTTTCCAAATGTCTTGAACAACATTAAACATTAAAAGGCATTAAACTTTTTCTTGAAAAATATCTGCTCACCTGTCCTTCACCACCATTAACTAAAAAGTTTAAAATCTCTAATGATATTCTACCTGATCCTTTACAAAGATCACTTATGTAGATGGTAACCAGTGCTTAATTTTTTCTTTTGCTCAGGAAAGTGTGCTGAAGGATTTAATGTTAGTATTACACACTTTAATGACGTTATAATTCTTCTGAAAGAAGCATAGGTATATTGGAATATCACCTAGCATTTTCCAGCTGATTTTCTAGTATATAACCCCTCTATCCACAACCCCATATATGAACTGGGTCTGGCCTTCCCTGTGTCTGTAAGTGCTGGTTTTTGGTCTCATCAAACTTTCAGCTTCCAATGTCTTTGTGCTTTTTTTATTAAGAGGGGCTACAGGAACGCATGCTGTANTGTTTAATTGAGCTTTCTTGCTTTAGTTTGGCAATTTTCCAGTCTTCAGTTTCTTCTCTCTAAGAACCACTTTGGGCATGTGCTATCATAATCACAAATTGCTCTCTACAGGCAGACAGAGGTTACCAGAGTCCTGCCTCTATCCTCAGCAGAGCTGGGTTTAGCCTGTGCAGCAGAGCACCACAATTCCCATGTCCCCCAGCTCAGTTTTGGGTTAGAACTGGGAAAACGAACAGAGTTTAGTTTCAGGACAAGTGTTATTTCTTACCTAAAAAGGGATGTGTCTCAGTACTGACATCTACTGCACACTGACAAATTTGTTGAAACTTAGGTGAAAATACCACATTCCCAGCAGTGTGCACAGCATGGGGTGTAACTGCATCACAGCAAGACTCCAGGGTAGGGTCCAGAGAGGCACCATCCCACATTTCCATAAGCAAACATGTCCTACAAACAAATGATGGAGAGAGGAGAGTGGGAAAAGAAAGTTATGGTGCAACCTTCTACTTCTTGAGTGATGCTTCTCACTGAGCATCAGGTGGGTGGTGGCCTCATAATTGGAGTAAGTGTTGGTTGTTGTTGTTGTAGTGCAATCTGCCAAAGAATAACCTGGAATAATAAATCCCATTACATGTTCTGTAGAAAGACACAGAAATATTTTCCATCTCCAGCCCCAGTTTGTTTTGGGCAGTTGTATAATTCACCTTTCTTTGGCACAAAACCAGCCTAGAAGCAATTAATAGGTTGGAGCACCTTGGTAAATTCACTTCTGAAAGGGGAAAATTGCTCATAGCAATAAACTTTAAATAATATCCTCCAACAAGGACGTCATGCTGCCTACTTATCTCCTGACCCCAAACCACATCACATGCATTCACATGAGTGTCGGAAGTGAAAGTGGCTGTAAACAGCATAATTTCTCCAGGCTGGTTCACCTGAGGTGTTTAGGCCTCATGCTAGTGGACTCTGGTAAAATTCAGCAGTATCTGAAAAATAATAGTGTGGTAAATCTGGTGCAAGAGAGAGGAGCATTAGGCCACTGGAGGTCTAAACACTCAAATTATGTTAAAGCTTATACTCACATCTTAATCACAGGAAACAGAGTGTGCAGGTACTTCTGTGGTTCAGGAAGTATAAAGTTCAGAAAAAGCAGTAGAAAATATATAGAGGAAGGTGAACTGAGTGGGTTCAAAGCCTGTTGGTAGAAAACAGAACTTCTTTTATTTTTTACCACTGTTTTTGCTAAATGAGCAGTGGGGAGGGGAGAGCAGCGTGGGACATGGTGGGGGAGGGACACCAATCTTATTATCTTTCTTGTTTTTCATAATTTAAAAAAAGGGGATCTCCTTTTAATGCTGGCTGATTTTCCAGTGCTGAAGACGTCAGCCTCTGCCGAGACTCATCAGTGTGACTGATGCTGTGACTGTTGCTGTGACTATTTGGGGACACTGGGAAATTCTGTCTATTTACTGGAAATTAATATTTATGGAAGAAACAGAAAAAAAACAACTTGTGGGATTTCAATATTGCACCCACAAATTCATAAAAGCGCAGCACTACCAACCAGAAAATGAACTGGTTTTCCACAAGAAGTAAACACCTACTTTATAAGAGAAGTGACATGGTATTATGGTCAAAGAGATACTGATTTATTAACTCCTTATTTTCAGGTGTTTTTATCATGCCAGCAGAAACATTCTTTGGAGTGATAGTGCTTAGGCATGCTGTCAGCCTCAAGGTGAATTTTGTTCCTGCAAATGGTTTTGTGATGTGTTGTTGGATATTTACATCTACATAAGAGGACAAGAGATTGCAAGGAGGTAGAACTGCTTTCAAAAAAACAGGAACATATACTTTGAAAGAAGTAAATGGTTTTTATAAAAATTTGATTTTCAATATTTACTTTGAGGAAGACAAATATGAACGTTGCATAGCTGAGTAAAGATTTCAGTTATTCAAATGTTTTAAGTAGGGTGGGATTTTTTTGGTTAAGTCTAGCTTTCAGATATTGGTTTGTACAATATATGCTAATACACTACTTAGAACAATGTATCCTAATCTTGCCATGAACATGCAACCACTGGTGTGATAAAATAATATAGATTTTCTTTAGAGTCCTACCATAGAATTTAACTGAGAAGTTTATTTCTGCTATGGACCTTAATGAGAAAACTCATAAAATGTGGAGATGTGTTATAATTCTCTATTACAGTCCCTTAGATTTTATGTAATTTTTACCAGGGACTGTTTTATTTCTTGTTTAAACTATTTAACTATAGTTAAAATCTATTCTACTTCTGTGTGAGGTGGATAATTTGACATTTCAGCATTAACATCGAAAGATTTTCAGGGAAATTCACCGATGCGAATTTACCAGTTTCAGCAAATTTCAACCAACCAAACAATGAGTTTCAAAGACACCACTGGGTTAACTGGGCCCAGTATTTTACCCTGGTTTTGATACGAGAATGCCTTATTTCTTTGAATATGAAACTCTAAAGAAGCTATATAAATGTGACCCTATGCAAATCAAAATAATGTTTTCATTACATTCTGTGAACTGAAACTGCTGAGTTTCACATCTCTTTAGATTTTAAACTACTAAACCAGGGGATTTTCCTGTGCAGATAATGAGGAAAACTTGATATTTCAGCTTCTGAATTACTTTTTTACACTGTCAATTCTGTAAGTCTGTCACTTATCAAGCCTCAAAACTCATGTTTATTTGGCACTGATGTTAGGACAAAAAACTGGGAGAAATTTATAGAATGGAAAATTCACAAAAAATCTTAGCGGAAAATGGTCCTTTTGTCTCTCAGATCAGACATGAACAGAATGCCCTGAGCTTTAATAGCAGCCTTATGCACTGGAAACTCTTCTTTAGTGTTATGTCTTTGGTAGTGCTTTGTCTTCAATGAGTATTTGGAATAAATTTCATAAGACTGTAAATGTTCCAGTGTCTTTTAATGGCACAGCGAGGAATGTTCATATCACCAATTTTTGGAATTTAAGTATGCTATTTGGCTACTCTCCTTTCTTTATATTTGAGGAGCCCAGGGTATAAGTAAAGTGTGAGTAATCTGTCAGGATTGCCCATGACAGTTCTCCCAAGGCATCACTGCCTACCTCAGGCTCATGTCCTTCTTTCCCCTCAAATTGCTATTTTTCCTGGAATTCTTAGCCACTAGACATGACCATTAAGTGGCAGTTCCTGTTTAAAACCTGAGTAATTCTCATAAAAGTTCAGAAATTCTCTGGTAATTTTAATACATCAATATTTTTGTACAAATTAGGATACAAGAAGACAAGAAATGGAATTAATTAGGGTGCATTGTCACTTCAGCACTGCTTAGACATTTACATAGCCATAAAAGCTTTCTTGGAGGGGATTCTGGAAATCACCTGTCCAGCCTTCTGCTTGAAGTAGGAATGTCACCAGCACCAGAGCAGGTCAGGAATGGTTTTGTATCTAAGACAAGAAAAACTCGATTGACAGAAGTATCATTTGATCTGAGATGATCAATAAGAAATGTAGCTTGTGCACATTGTACTTCAGTTTTGTTTCTTTGGTAGGCTTTATCTTCCATGACTGAATGGTCCTGGAGAGTAAAAAGATTCAATTCATCAAGAATGATCATCCTGAATGGGACAATGGGAACTCAGACTCAAAGAATTGATCTTAAGCTGAGCAACAAGAAGAAAAATGGTGCCCTGTCCAAATTGTTTGAATTTTCTTGACAAACAGATGTCCTTAGCAGATTTTTTTAAAAATGTTTTCTAATGAAAGTATTTTCCATGCACTGAATTCTGCACTGCACTGACTAAAAGGCCAGTGTTACTGCTGAACAATGCTGTTCAAAATTAAAATGGTGAGGTACATCAATCTTAACACAGATTAACTAAAAAAGTCTGGGCAAGGAAACACTAAAAAATAAATCAGGTGAACAACTAACATACTGAAAGTCAGCAAAGAGTCAAGGACAGAGGGCTACTACTCAGGAATATTTAACTGATCACAATGACCATCTACTAATTTTATATACAGTAAAATGTGGGAAACTTCCCTGGATGTACACAAATGTTGGCAGGGTATCTCAAGTTTACCCCCCTTTACACTTCTGCTTGCTAGCTGGACCGTGGTGTCCCGCAATCTCCTATGCAGAGCTGTTTCAGATCCTTGTCATATATAATGTGAGAAGTGAAAACCCCATCACCTGACCCAAATACCTTGTGTGAGTCCTTCAGGTTGAGTAGATGATGACACTTGGCTGTGGCATGTGTGCACAGAACAGCCCTCCCCTTGTCCTTCGCTTCACTTCTCCACTCCCCCTTTCATGATATATTAGTCATCAAATATGAGGGAGAAATATTTCCAATTCGTGGTTCAGTCATCTAGCACCAAAGGAAATGTGAAAATAATTCCAGTTTGCAGCACCTGTGGCTTCAAAACCACACTGCAAGATGTTGAATAATATTCTCTCCCCTTCTCTCTCTCTTTGTCTTTTTTTGGACAAGGTTACAAACTAATGAGTGCGAGAGTGCCAGCAAAAGTGCTGACACAATCTTCACATTTCATGGGCTAATGAGGTAGAAAATAATTGTTTGATGACATAAATTAATTAGTAGTCACCAAATCTTGAAAACAGACACTGTATATTCCTGTGATTTAATCAGGCCAGGGTGACCTCTAAGCATTTATTTTTTGAAATTAAGGGGTGAAAATCACAGGAAAGCCAAACCACTGGCAGAACTTTGATGCAATTTTTCCATTAGTGTAATTGGCTGAGTTTATCAGGGCAGGCTGAGAAGGAGCTGACAGACAGAGCTACCTCTCTACATGCAGCCAGCTCCTCATCCTGCAGAGCCCACCGTGCTGCACCAGGAGCTGCAGCTTCTCAGTGTGGCACAGAGTGAGCTGCATGTCACCTTCTGTGTCACCCCAGCAGTGCCACTGTGCAGCTGAGTCTGCAAACACATCTGTGGTGTTTGGATAAGGACAGCTCAGGCTGCAGCTCTGACTCTGCTGGTGGAAGAAGCGAGGAGAGGGAAGGACAGCACAAGGAAGCCTGGACTCCCAGATATTTATGTTCCTGTTCTCAGGTCACTCATGATGTATCTGCTAGAGTTATTTGCCATCTGGGAGAGGAAACAGAATACTGCTTGCCCTAGAGGGATGTAATGGAGATAAAATTCATTTTAAAAGTCCATGTAATTGCTTAGGTATCCAGAAACAGCTTTGGAATTGAGAATGTCATGCAGAAATCTTTACCTTGATCAAAATTCACAGTCAGCTTCCACCCTTTCAGTTTTCCCTAATGATCTATTTTACTTCATGTACAATGCATTCCTGCCAGCACAAGTCAGATACAACTCGCTGTTAACAGAGGATGATTTCAGCCTAGTGCAATTTATAGTTCTCTGTAGCAGGCTGAGTTTGGAGCCTGTACCTGCCATCTTGTATTTGGGGATGAATGCACTACTCACATCTAAAGCTGGCTAAAATATCTGTGCATGACAGCCATAACTTTCCTCAGCTACAGCCACTCACAGGATATTAATGTGGGAAAAAGGTACAGCAGGACCAGTGGACTGGAGTGCATGCTCAGTTCCAGAAAAAACTTCAGATAGAAGCCTCTTGTAGGGAAAAGGTTGGAACATAATTTCTTTGTCTGCAGGTGTAACCCTTGTATGATGGCTCCAGGATGGACCCAGAGTTGCTGTCAGAATGAACAAGAAAAAGCTATGTTTGAAGTGCCAGATTTAATGTCAGGTGGAGACTGAGTTCGCCTGGTAGAGTTTTTTTTTTTTGTGAAATACTCTTCTAGTATTAAAAGATGTGTTGAAAACATACAGATGCTTACAGCTTTGATGTATTCGTCTGCACCACCAAGTTTCAGCATACCTTAAATGCTCCAGAACATGAGAGGGATTAAAATACTGACAGATGTAAGATGTTGGAATATTTATGTGTCTATTTGTTTGTTATTTGTTACCATACAGAAGCTGGTATTCAGTGGAGCAGAAGCTGCAAACCTGGCCAAAACATTCACAAAATGTTTGAAGATGAGCTTACCTTAACCATTTTCCTGAACAAACTTCTTGGAGCTTTTTAAAGCCATTGGCGTTGCTGTTGCTTTCTTGATGAAAAAATTTCTTTCATCAGAGCATGTACAAGGAGTGTGTTCTGCAGGGAATGAATCTGATCTTTGTGTGCCATCCAGCATTCCCTCAGTGAGGGAGGTCTGCTCCTTAAAGCCCTTCTCTCCCTCACCACAGTGGGACTGTTCACTGCATGTGAGCCCTGCTGGATCTGGACACTGAGCTGTGTATTGTCCAACCCTGTGGAGGAATGTGGGCTCTCACAGGTGTTTCAGTATGGGAATGTTTAATATTTCAGATAATTTCTAATTAAAAATTGATGTCTGTGGGCATTGCTAGGATCTTGGAAGAAATTCCTCCCTGCCTTCACGCTGATTTGCATAACAATGCTCACAACACAGCCTGAGGATGTAATTTTGCTTTTCAGGCTTTGCATTCCCCATTCCTTCCACAATTATATGGAAACCCATTTTCCTCTTTGTTCTTTTGTGGTCTTGCCACCTAGTGCAGTAAATAAAACTCCTTACTGGCTGGAGAGCTCTGAAGGGGAGAATCACCAGTGGCAGCTCTGATGTTGAGGGGTATCACTGTGTTCTGTCACTCAAGGAAAGGAAAAAAGATAAAGAAGCTGCTGGTAGCAACTGATGGAAGCCCATGGGCATGTTGCAGAGAGGAAGGGTGTTGTTCTGCAGGTTCATTTATACTCTGGAGCATGAAATGCCATTTCCAAGAGCAGTTCTGTGAAGCCATGGGAGCATGGGAGGGACCTATGTCCTTCTGACTTTGACAAGGCACAGGAAATCACTGGAGCCAAGGGCCTGACAGACATGTCTTCCTCTTCTTCCTCCCTTGTTTTGGAGTGTAGACAAGTGGCAAAGATTGTGCAGCTTGGTCTGTCCCCTTCTGGTTAGTCCTTGCTGGTTTATGCTCACATCTCCCACCACTTTGGACTTTGAATCCAGAGATCTGAGTTACAGGCTGAGGGAATTGATGTTATTCAGTCTGCAGAAGTGAAGGCTTTGAGGAGACCTTACAGAACCTTCCAGTTCCTAAAGAGGGTTTATAAGAATACTGAGGAGGGATATTTCACAAGAGCATGCAGTGATAGGACAAGGGAGAATGGCTTTAAGCTGAAAGTGGGTAGAGTCAGATAGATTTGAGGAAGAAATGCTTTACTGTGGGGTGGGGAGGCAGTGGAACAGGCTGCCCAGAGAAGCTGTTGATGTCCCATCCCTGAATTTGTTCAAGATCAGACTCTGAGCAGGCTGGTCTAGAGGAAGGATCCCTGCCCATGATAAGGGAGGTTTGGAGTGAGGTGATGGATACATTCTCTTCCAATCCAAAGCAATCTAGGATTCAATGACATGACTCTTTCTAGCATGGCTTCATTAATTCCCTTATGGCCTTCATTTCCCTAGGGAACAGAAAAGGACTGAGTGATCCTATTGAGAACACATTTACCAGCTCAGCCCTAGAGCTGCAAACACGACTCTGTACACATCAAACCAGATGTTCAGTGTTTTCCTGGATGGGCAGACAGGGTTGAAAGAGGGAGAATAATGTTTGGTGTCTTGCCCCATAACTGGCTGGTGTAGATGCAGGCATGTCTCCACTGTTATCCACACAGCTGAAAGGAAACAATGGACTGCCTGGCACAAAAGCATGGGCTGCCTGGTGAGTGCTCTGCCTGTAAATGCACATTCAACAGTGCCAGTGTGCTGTTAGCATACACTGATATCCCTTGCTACTCAGTTTTGCTGCTGGTTGGCTTTCTGTCTTATGTTATATCACCAAATGAGAATAGAAAATTTTCAAGAGTAGTTCAAACTTTCATGTGCCTCCCTCTCTATTAGGCCTGATGTAAGTTCTCATCTGAGAACCTGTTATTCCTCTAATATAAAGACTTATTTTATTTCTGGAGGAATTCTATCTAAGAATCAAAATGGTGTTTTGATCACTGCTTTCAGAAATGAAGATGTGTTGGGAAGCCACAACAGATTCTTGGCAAGCCTTTATTCTTTCTAGCTTGATCCTAAACCCTTAGGTGGCTTACTGTTCTTCTACAGCAGAGAACAGACAAATCTCACAATTTACATTTGAGGTTCACTGAGCTGCTGCCCTCCATCACTGCAGCAGCTGTGTCCTCAACAATGGCACCTGGGACACCTCTTTTGTTTGACATCTACCTGCCAGACAGTGCTGAGGACACAGCCATCCAGCTTCATCTCAGGGGTTTGTGGTGGTGTTCCCTGCACCAGCTGAGGGCTGTAATATTAGAATGATTATGAGATGGCAGCTTTCACCCCATTTTCTCCACAACACATGACCCTAGGTGCCATGAGTGCATTCCTTGTTGTGTGACTCAGTACTAGAAGCTTTGTATTTAAAGGCTGGTGGACAATTGGGTGATCTGCTCCTGCAACCCTAAAAATTGATTTCTGTTAAATAACAGCCCTGGTTTTAACCTCTGATGGAAGCTAAAGAGGAGTGTAGTCCCACTGCTACTGCTTGCAGAGTTCTGGAGTTCCTGTGTGACAACACAGCTCGTGCAGTCTCCCTCTGTCTTGGTGTCCTCATCCACTGAACAGAAATACTTACACTTTTACACCTCTGAGAAGCATCAAGAGTAAAAGCACGCAAAATACCGAAGTCATCCTATGGGAAGTTGTAGTGGGATGATGTAGTGGATAAATTTTTCTTTGAAAATACTGGCTCAAGCTCTTCTCCTCTAATTTGCATTGCTGTATGAAAGGTGCCAATTTCTTTACCTTTTCCACTGTTTTCATCAGCCAGTTTCATCAACAAGTACCTTTTCTATGGCAGCTCTGTCACTCTCACCCTTGCTAGTTCATGGTATTGATGTTTTAGGGTCTCACGTGTGCATCTCACATTTACTTTTCCCAGAGAAGGGGGAAAACCCCTTTCATTCTTTAGAAGTATATATGCAAACTCCATTGAGATAATCTAGAATTTACTCTCCCCCATCTGTGCAAGACCCAGAGGTGAATTTAAAAGGATATCAACTTTATTAACCATCTGGCTGATAAAGATTTCATTCACCAAAACGTTTTATTCTTCTCTGTTTCTGCCTGAGGACATGAAATGGATTCTCTCTCTGGGCAGAAAGGAAAGATTTTATTTGAAGGCATGGGTTTTTTTTTTATTTCAGCAATAATTATTTTACTTTGGAAAGTGAGTATTTCTCTTCTATCTCAGTAAAATCATCTTCAGTTTTTCAACAACCTTCATGAAGTTAATTTTCCCAGTCATCCATTTAACCATGTGTTTATTTTTCTCATGATACCCCATTGTCTTTTCATAGCTGCTGTTTTGGCATGCAAGGTCTAACATAAAGCTTTTTATTGATCTGCTTCCCTCAGTGCATCAGGTGACATCTTAGGCTAACCAGATTTCTCCTATTTTGCATTTCACCTGTGTCAGCAAAAAAACCCAAACAACCTTCCCACCAACGCACACAATTGTACTCCCAGCTCTGTTCCTTGCTAATGCACATTTTCCATCTCATGTGTAATTTATTGCATCTTGTGTTTTGGAAAAACTGTCACTGAGCCACAAAAATTAAGGAGAGAGGGAGAAGGTCTTTCGATTAATGGAGTAGATCGAGGATACAGGAGATTTGGGTTCTGAACTTTGCCTATAATTTCTAGTGTGACCTTTGGCCAGGTCACTGTTTGGGACAGAGAACATGCAATTTGTGATCTGTTTGTATGGTGCTTATTTCAATAGACCTGTGGCCTCAGCTAAGTCCCATTACAGTAAAATAACCAAAAACAAAACAATCCAGGGGTGCAGCTAATTAAAGGCCTGAGCAATAGCATTGCCACAAGAAAATATACAAAGGTATTTTTTTAGGCAGGGATCAGATGCTACTAAGTGTTAATCTGGAGCCTCACTTCCTTCAAGGACAGTGCTGTTTCACTCAGCAGAGAGGAAAGGGAAGTTTTACATTTATCACACAGAGGATCAGCCCCCTGGATCCTGTAAGCAGGAGCAGACTGGTGTGTTTGTGCAGTGCTGCTTTCTGTAGGATGCAATCAGTTCCACTCCATTGTAACACTCCATTGTAAGACAAATGGTTTATGGTGTTAACTGGCATTAACTGGAGGTGGGCTTGGCCTAAAACAAAGAGTTCTCTTTCACAAAATAGGGAGGGAAATTTAAAAAAAAAAAAAAAAAGAACAAGGTTTCTAAAGCTGTTTCTTTGTCTTTCCCTGAAGGTAGGAAAAAGAAAAAAATTACCATTTTTTTTTCCCTCAAATGTTTATGAGGATAAGAACCAAGGCTAGACATAAATATTCACTGGGCATTTAGCTATGACAGCAGAGGCAGAGTGGTGTCAGCTTAGCTTGATTTGAAAAAGGGATGTGAACTATGTCTTCTCTAGCTGAAGTGAGTGCCCTCAGCACTGGCCTGTCATTTAACATCAGTCTCTGCTTCTTCCTTTCTCACTTTTCCTCCTCCACTTGAACTTAACTTATGAAACAGTTTGGCCTTAACCTCAGACACTTCTGAGACCAAGTTAATCTGGCTGCACTCCTCCAGGATGAGGAAGGCCTCTGCTCTTGGCACAAGGATGTCCATGTTTGACTCACCCTTTATTAAACCCTGTTCAGCCCCTGTGTCAAATGGTGACAACCGTAAACCCTTCTTGCTGTAACTACACTGTCAATGCAGATTGCATGGGCATAAAAAAATTCTTTGGCTAATGAGAGATTGAGACATTTCACTCTTTAGTTGGGGATGGTCACGATGAAGTTCATGTATGTTTGTATCAGATGTGTAGTACCTTATCTCCCCGACTCCAGAAGTATGTTTTCTTGGATATGAACATAAAATGTGGAGTTCTGATCCTCAAACACCTGTTCAGATTATTATATGACACAGTAGGGCAATAACTGGAAATAAGAAGCTTTGAGAGACAGGTTTTGTTGTTCCTGCTAAATTTCACTTCCAATCAAAAACGTCCTCAAACTGGACTTTTTGAAAAAAGAAAGTTTGAGGAACAGGAGGCATCTGAGGGAAATGCCAGCCACTGGCAGAGCTACCAAAATAGTGCAGTATGGCTGAGCTCTAATAAAACTGATATGAGATAGAACTTGATGGGGGTAGAAGTGTAATAGTGAAGCCACAGGCATCAGTATCAAGAGATGGTATTTGGTACCATACAGAAGGTGATTAGAGTGCACTAAGGCATTTAATGTTTTGGTGTTGTGGTAGAAAACAATGATCTCAACCAGTTGTTTTGCTTAGAAGGGAACTGTCTCTGTCCAGAGAGATGAGGGTCTGAGATGCCTGATAGGAGGACCCAGCAATTCCCCATTTGTCCTTAGCAACCTGCTTCAGTAATTGGGCATTTTTATCTCAGTGAACAGAGCTGTCTCCTGGACTCACCTGTGGTTAGGACCCAACACTAAAGTGTGTCTGTGAAAGGCAGAGCACCCAGCAGAGGTTTGACATGGTCAGCCTTGGGGTGAGCTCCTTCTGCCCAAGCTGCTGTGAATAAAACTGTACCCCTGACTCTGAAAGGTCTTAGTTCATCTAAACCCGCTTTCCAAACACATCTTTCAGTGATTCTTTTGTGGTAGTCACGTTGATGGGCCATTTGTCTGGCTCCACAGAGAAAGGAGTGCATTTGACCTCTGGAGACCTGCTCTCCTGTAAGTCTGTCTGTGGTCAGTCCAGTTCCCGTGTCTCTAACACGTATTTTGCAGTACTGGCAATGGGTCGGGGATGGGTCTAATTTCTCAATATCTATCACAGCCACAAAAGCAGCAGTGGATTAAGTGTTCTGGCACTACCAACACAGAGGTGACACTGCGTGTTTCAGTGTTTCACGTCCCGTGCCGTGAGCAAATCCCTTTGTGAGGCTCTGCGGCGCTCTAATCCAAGGCAGAGGAGCGGCCGAGCCTTGCTCAAGAGTGACACCGCCTGCCCGGGAAGGGCAGAGCCCTGGAAAGGTGAGGGATGCAGGCTGGACGGGAGCGGCTTTCTCGGGAAGGAGGACACGATCTGGAGGAGGCAAGGATCAAAGCTGCCCAAAGTATAAACGTGCTGGTAAGACAAGACAATTTTATACACGTGTTAATTGTGCCAGGGAAGACCAGGACATCCCCCGAGCGTTTTCCCACTGAGTCTTCCAAGGAACAGCAGATCTCCCAAAACAAATACTAGTTTTCATCATAAGACTTCTGAAATCTTCAAGGAAGTAATTGGTGCACTTTAAGCCATTGCTAGCATTAACATAAGTCTAAATTGATCTGTCATGGATAAGGTCTCCCATGAGAAAAAGACAGTGGGCAAAGCCTTGGATAACCAAACACCTCAGTTAATTGAGTGACAAATGAGGGGTGTGTGGGCCCCAGCAAGCAGAGCACATAAATAAAATTAGTAATTGAGGGGATCAGTCAAGTGAATTTAATCAGATATTCAATAAATAAGTTATCAGGCTTTAAGCCTATACAATTTTCTCAGTGCACTTGGATTTCACACTGTCTAAAAGTGAAACCCATCTGACCAAGAATAGTTTCCACCAAGTCAGCTGCCTAAATTCAATGGAGAGAAATGAGTGCTTCTGCAACATGGTTAATTTAACATGTAATTTGATATGAAAAACAATTCAGGTCACATGACTCATCTCCTAGAAATTTCCATTTCTTTCCTTTGACTACCAGGAGAGCTTAGTGGGACCAGTGCAGATTCAGACTGGATTCAGCAGATCTGTAGAGAAAAAAAAGTTGAGTGCTGAGTTCCCTAAGCCCCCATTCATATATGCTTTACAGGCCATACAGCAATTTAACCTTTTCTGGCTCTATTGTTTGAACAACCATTTGCAGTTGGAGAACACTTGCAGACAGAATCTTATGGTTGTGTTTTGGCTGAAAGAAATACAGATAATGGTTACTCTGCACTGCTAAACCAAAGGGCAGCAACTAGAAACAATTGGAAAATTCATATTGAAAGTACATTGCTGCTGTAAACTAAAATGTTGAGTTCTCTAAGCACAAGATTTCTGTTGTGTCACAGATGCCATATCACCTTGTCTTGTGATCAGAGCTTATTTGTGGGCCTGCCATCTGGCTGATGGACTGTGTTGGTCCCTGATCTGAATGTGCTTTGGGCAAGTATTTCTGTGCTTGCTCACTAAATGCTCATTGATTGGGAGAAGGAAGAGAAATGTCATAAGAATACCTCAAGTAAACACAACGAGGAAGTCAATGTCAAAAAAGTGTGGTGTGTCTCACTATTTTTTGGTATAGAAATTGCTCTGGAAACAGTAAGAAAAGGAATTCAGATAGGACAAAACAATTCAGGATAGAAAGTATTTTGTTTATTTTCAAAAGTTCTTCAACCTGTTAAAGCTTCCTAGGTAGAAGTGAAATAATCATAACAGTTAAATATTTTTATTTTGGAGGCCAGATTTCTTTTTGTTATCATCTTTAGCCTTCTCTGTTAATCCATCAGTCTGACTAACTATTACATTGATGGAACTTTGTCTCTTTCAACAGTTCTTGGCTCTACGGTTAAGTAGAACACAGATGTACATTTCATTTCTTTCCTAACAAATGTTATGAACTTTTTAATACATGGATGTGACTCAAGCCCTGTGCACAGTCCAAACACAAGAGTTCATTAAAAGGTCCTTCACTTTCACACAGTCCTGTTGCAATTGTTTTGCCCTCACATGACTGCAGGCCTTGTAGGAACACATCAGTGTTGCTACCAAAGAAGGCTTCAACCTGGGGCAGATCTGCTCTTGCTGTTTTTAGGACTATGGAAGAGGTCAGTGCCCTTTGGGTTATGAGTCCAGTCTCTTGCTATTGCAAACAGCCACACTGTATGTCTTTGCTAAAGTGCTTTTCAAAGTACTCAGATCAAGATCGAGCGTAAGTTCTTTGTACTGCCTGACATACAACAATTCTCTGAGGTCATTGTGGTAGAGAAATGGCCAATGGAGTTGACCATTAGCACTTTGAAGAAAAACACTAATTAATGGCTATTACATTCCAGCTCTTCTTAGCTCATCAGAAAATGAGTCTTGGAGAAGAATGCCTGATAGTAACAGGATTCTTTATAAAAAGAAGTCACCTTGGAGAAAAGAAGCAAAGATAAAAATAACCCAAGGTTTCATTTCGCAGTATATCTTGATCCTGACTGGAGGGTCAGCTGTGCCAAAGGAATAGGAAACATGAGGACTGTACAGTGTCCAAGAAGACAGATTTGAAGACTCAGTTGCTTTTACTGTCTCAGCTCTGCCAGTGCATGCCATAATCACACAATGAGTGCTCCCAAGTACAAAGAAGTCCAGGAAACTTAGGCAGCTTTCCTATCTCTCTGATAAGCTCTGGCACTCTCCCCATTACAGATGATTTCCTTGAAGACTCTTGAACATTAAACAAGAGAGAAATGCAGCTGGTCTAGCTCCAGCAAACGCACTGACACAGGATCTTCCTCTCACTCATTGGGATATCCTGTTGGTAGTAGCAGTCAGTCAGATGTTACTAAATTCAGGTCACAGTCCAGTGAAAAACAATTACAAATGTTTAATACATGACACTTCACTCGGTGTCTTCAAGCATTACAGCTGTGCACACATTCAAATGGAGACTGATGGCGTTTTTGGAGAAAGCAAATGTCCTGGCAGAAAGATGAAGCACCAACTGTTTATGCTTCTGAAGTCAACTATACATTACAGTCCCTTCAGCCTTTAGGGCTGCCTAGTGGAATCATTCTTTTAGCAAAGTCATAATTTGCCCTCACAAAGAAAGATAAAATAAAAGGCCTTCGATACTAGCAGAGCTTCCCTATAAACCACAATTTTTGCACACTGCAACACAGAATTAGACCGAGAGCTGAGCAAACTGTTCTGAGCAGACAGCATATTCACCAGATTTATAATATATCTGCACTGACTGATACAAGTCTCAGTGAAAACACAGGAAATAAGAGGATAAGGATGAAGCTGAGAAAGGAAGTTTTACCCCTGAATTTTTGCCCCAAATCTTGAAGAATCTGCTATCTAACTGTAGTTCCTTTTTCTGTTAGAAAAAACAATTAGTCTTTACATCAAAGACTAATTGCCTACACTGCAGTCATACAGCTTGCTTAGTAAATGGAATTAGAGAGAGGAGCTATAGGACTGATTGCTTCAATCACCTACATGATCTTTTTATTTTTTTTGTGTTGATGTTACATGTTGGGAATGTACTAAACAGGAAAGTCTGCCTAAGTTTCTGGATGTGTTTGTTTTTTCTTTAAAAATAAGGTTGAAGCTCTTAAAAAGGTTTATTTGGAGATAAGACCCTCTCTAGGGAATGGCAGAACAATCAAAACCCTTTCATTCTCTCTTCCACTAAAGCACCACATTTTAGCTAGTTGCATTATCTTCAGGTTTTAAAAAAACCCAAGTTCCTTCCTGACTAAGGTAGAAACACATAAAATACTGGGATCAAGATTTATTGGCTATTTACAGACTACTTTACATTCCATTTTCTCCTGGCAAATCCAAGCAAAGTGATTGTGTTGGCATGCACATGTATGGCCTTGTTTGTGAAGGGTATGGCCACATATTCCCATGCAGCTGCATTGGTAGGTTGGTTTATTGATGTACCCTGGCTGTACATTTCCCCTTGTTGTACTACAGCTGACTGATGAAAAATATCCCAATACACCTCTGGACCCTCAGCTCACTCTTGTCCTGACTAAGGTGGAAACTGTTTTGGAAACTTTTCAGAAAATTAAGTGTTCTGAAGTTATTTCCCAGCGGTGTTCTAACAGTTTAAATTTATCACTTCCAACCAAAAAAGCTAAAACCTCTGACAGAAAATGAGGTTAAGAATTTGAAAGACTGCATTTTTATGATGTCTTATGACATTTGAAATAAATTGATGTTTTCCCGGAAGCTGCTGATTTTGCGGATCATTTTCCTCTGGAAATCTCTTCTTTCAGAAAGCTTTCCATTAGCCCCAAAAGCAGGAAGTTCAATGTTCCTCTCATATACAGCAATATTTCCTTTCTATGTACATTTACATTTGCCTCTCTCTGCCTCTGAGTCCAGCCCTGTCCATCTGACAGACATCCCACACAAGCACCTCAGCCACTGGACAGGCAGTCAGGGAGCCAAAGGTTTGGGTTTGTCACTGGCTTGCTGTATAATTGTGGCTGTCACACATCTCCCTTCAACCCATTGCAGGAAATGTTTATTTACACCTCGACCTCTTCAGCATAGGACCTTTCCTTTGCTGCCCAGTGGGTTCATGGAATCATAGACTATCCTGAGCTGGAAGGAGCCCATAAGGATCATAAAGTCCAGCTCCTGGTTCTGCACAGGATGGCTCTAAGGATCACATTATGTTCTTGAAGGAATTGTCCAAATGCTTTGTGAATTTTGTCAGGCTTGGTGCTGTGACCATTTTCCTGGGGATCCTGTTCCAGTTCCCAGCCACTCCCTGGGCTTCTGACCTATAGATGGGGAGTGAGGTCTTGCTGTGGCCTCCCTGTCACCTGACACCACCACTGTCCCCCCAAAAAAAGTCTATTTTGATTGATCTCTTCCCAGTGTTCTGCTTCTGGCAGCACTTGGGTCTAGGATCATTCCAATTTAAACTTCTCATAATATTATTTAGATTATAAACTTTTTTCTTCATTTTCCCCCATTTTGGCCAGTAAGCACATCAGTCTGGCAAGTGTGTATTGGTGTTTGTGGAGTACAGGCTTCTCTCAGTGGTGCCCCCTCTGTGCACACAGCAGCTCCCACCATGCAGCAAGGGGTGGAAAAGTGCAAGGAGAGGGAGTGCTCTTAGGACTAGTGGGACAAGGGGGCATCCTCATTCCGTCACAATTCATAGCTTTTTGTCTCTTTTTGGTGTCCCTGCCAACTGGCTGCATTCTCAGTCTTTTTTTCAGCTTTTCTTCATTCAGTTTTCTTCATTCAGCTTCTGCAGGTAAAGGTTTGACAACTTTGCTTCCACTGTCGTGCATAAGTGCTCCAGAAGCAGGCACTTTCAGGTGCTCTGGAGCATGTCTGTAGCACCATTAACAAAATGAGCCTGATGTGTGTGCTGCCAGCTTCCAAGCAGCCTCTGCACAAAGCAGGGGATTCTGTTATCCCTGAGAAACCACTCAGTGCCATTTCAGTGTGAGCACTTCTCAGAGCCCATCTGACAACTTCTCTCGACCTTGGTCATATGCTCATATGACCTCTTATGCTTCCCCTGCAGCAAATGCACTGGCTGGGGATGGGAGAGGCCAAGCAAGGCTGTGAGCAGTGGAACTGATGCAGCCCAGCTCCCTGCTGGTTTGTGCTGCCTGGTTGCTCCCTCTGACACCTAGCAAAATCTGAACTCAGATCTTAGCAGTTCCCCACTGCTAGGGCAGTCACAACATTGCTTTTCTGAGCATAATCTGGTGTCTAACAAAGCCTGAATTAACAGAACAGCCTGCTTCTCAGTTGGGTGCACACATAAGCTGCATCTTTGCTAATAAATTAAACAATACTTGGGAATGTTCCCAAGCACTGGAATTTGACCAACTATGCTGTTAAATTGTGAGAATATTGACTGGCATAGTTTTGACCAGACAAAACTAGAACTCTTTTAAACAATTCCCAGGAACTCCTTAGGAGTTAGAAGAAGGCAAGGTCCACCAAAAGAGGCACTTGGACACAGTCATCCTCTTTGGGAGGGTAAGAGAGTTTAATAGTATGCAAACTGCGTGCTCTCTGCCAATTGGCTTTAGGAGCAGAGAACAGTATGAGGCATGATTAATTCACCACTGTAGATGTAGCCACGGTGTATTTTTGCTCCACCCAGTTACTGATTTTCATAACACTTGTGGGAATATAATGTCTTTGAAATTACCCTGCTTTTGTTACATTGGATTCAACTGACTGGTAGAGAGATGTGCACCTGCATCCATAAGCACATCTCCACCAACACATGCACACACCCAGACACACTTAAATATCTGCTTGCCTATGCTTCTCTGCATGTGCATACTTCAATGTGTATTTACAGAATGTATTTACAGAATTGTGAATGTCATTTTTTTTTTACTTACAGACTCACAAAATCTTACCACAGCTCCCTACAGATACGTGGTTGAGAAACAATTTCCCAATTCACAAAGGTAGTATTTCAAGAGGAAAATCTATCCTTTTCTACAGTAGATTTATTTCCTAGGATCTGCAGGACTTTTCCATTTAACAAATTTAAAGTCAGCCCAGGCATTGCTGAGATGCCTTTTGACTAGTTGTAGGATGTTAGAGTCTTGTCTTGGGCTCTTTGGAGCTGGAGGAGCCATTGATGTGTAGGGTTTTGGGCTAATGAGTCATGTCAGGGACCCTGGTGGATCTGAGTAGCTGGCCTGAGTGGTGCAGAGCCCTGTACATCACTGTGAGAGATCTCTACACTGGCAAGTGGTTCACCAGCAGCCAGAAGGAGCCCAGAGCAATGCCATATGCCTCTTTCAGCTGTGCAGGTTCATACAAGGCTGCAAAAATAACAGGGCAAGATTTGCAGACTCAGAATCAGGCAGTGATACCATGCCCATAGAAAAAGCAGAAACTTCATGTCCCAGTGAGCTTCCAATGGGATAAGTGAGCTAAACTCATTGAAACTCCTTGGGCTCCTGTACCACGACTAGACCTTGCTCTGTTCTAGCTGTATCAGGAGTTACTTTGAGAATTCTGTGTCACACTGATTCAGTTTGGAGGTCACAAGCTCATGCTTGGTTATGTTCTTTTCAGTTCTGTCAGGCTCCACAAACCTGCCAAACACTCCCTGGTCAACTTGTGTGCATATCTTCTCTTTGAAAACCCCAGGTCTGTCTGTGGTTTTGGGGGGTCCTCGGAGCCTACGCCAATGATCAGCCTGACCCAAAATGGAAGGAAGGATTTGTGGGATCTGAACTGCTCAAGCTCCACAGGCTGCAGAGAGGATTTTGTCCCCAGGTATTTACTGTTAAATGAGGACTAATAACCTTCACTGTGAGTAGAATACAATGAATTCCCTCAGTTACTATTTTTGTAAGCAAATCAGGTTTTTTAAGGTGAATTAATGATGACCTTTCCTCTACAGCACTCAGCCCTGAAGACACCAAGTTGGAACAGATGGGTAACACACTGGTATTTCACAATATGTTCAGAGAAAAAGCTGCACCCAGAAATTAAAATAAGGCTTTAGGTGCCAAATAGCAGAGAAGTTGTTGTTTTTTGGTTTTTTTTTAAGCATATGTTCTGGTAAGCAAGCAGAAGAATTCCGGGAGCAGCCTGAAGGGGAGAAACGCCGTCTGTCAGGCAATTCCTCCGACATGCAAAAGCCAGAGATTCACCACGTGAGCAGCACAGAGTGAACTTCCAAAGGCCTGCAGCTCCTGAGAGGTTTTGCATATGTCTTGCAGTGCCAAACGGCAGCTCCAGACTCTGGGCAAAACATCTGCACCCTGCCCACACAAGAGGAATGCTGGAGGTGACCTGGAAACAGGCAAATGAAGAAGATTGCTTTCATTCACTTCATTACCAGGAGGTCTAAAAGTCACCGTTCTCCATTTTTACCTTTAAAAATCTCATGTTTGGGAGATACTGTTTTCTTTCTTTTGATTCATTTATTATATAAAGCATTTTTTAACCAATGAATGTAGATTTTTGAGCCTTAGTTGCTAAGGTGGACATGAGATTGTTTCACAGAATTCCCTTTTCCCAGTCCTTGGTCAGATATCTGAATTAATAATGAATACTTTGATGTGAATTAATAAACACTGGAACAGGTCTTTATTATTTGTTCTTCTGTTCTTGAATATTTTATGAAATGCTGTGTAGACAAGTTTATAATCTTTGCTATCAGGACAAGATATGGAATGTAAAATGAAGCAGATGTGTTCAGAGAGGGTAACAACATTTTCTCTTGTTTTCATATACAGTGTTTGAAGAAAGCAGAATACATGTTGAAGCTATTTATGCTACTTCAAAGGTCACTATTTTTAAAAGTTGATCAAAAAAATAACAGGAAAAGGAACTGGTTAAGACAAAAATGAGAAATTGGATTTCAAGCACCTTCATGAACCTCAGGTGATCTACATTAATACAAGCAGTTTGTGCAAAAGGGAAAAATGACAGATATGTCTTTTGAACATCTCAGCTCAAAAGTGCATAAAAAGGAACAGTAGCAGATACAATTTGTCAGCTTCTAAAGGTCTCAGAAGAAACTTTGCAGGAGACTTTTTAAAGAATTGAAATAATCATGCATGAGATGTCAGGCTCTTTCATGAATTTGGAACTGTCAAAAAAGCTGGAAACAAAGAATAATGATTTCTCTTTTTTTTTTTTTTTTT